>APFE031698715.1:2138-75472 GCA_000404065.3 Pinus taeda | reverse complement strand
ACAGGTTCAGCAGATGGAGGAACTCAACGCAATGGGGACCATTGCTTCCTAAGGGGGGAGGAATGATCCAGGTGGATGTTGGTGGCCACCCACCTATCCCATTTGGACCCCCACAATTGTCTCTTTCAGTATTTTCAGTTTCCTAAGTTGTAGCACAATTTACTATTTTTAGCAGTTTTTTCGGGTCCTGAACTTCCGGAGCCGTTTTGAGGCCCTAAACGACGTTTTTTGGGAAATCTGGGGGCAACATGGGTCCATGGACCGATGTTGGCCTTCCCAAAGTGGTAGTTCTCGGATAGATCTTTCTAACGAGCTATCATACGCGTCAAACGGAGATCGTATGCCAAAGTTACGACCCCGGGAAATTGATGTACCAATTTACCCAAAACGGGGCCCACAATTTGGTATTTCATCTTCTAAGGGTAGGTTTTGGAATGTGAAGGGTTTTCCATTGTTTCTCAACAATAAATAGGCCTTCGAGCCTCATTGTAACACAATTCAGAACAGTTCAGAGGCATGTAGCCGCACATCTCTTCTCAGAGATAAGCTACCATCGCCCTAGCTGGTTTATTTCCAATTCTGGTTGTAAGCATATTTCGATATTTTCCATTAATGAAATGAAGCATTATTTCCACTGCATCTTTGTGTATATGGTTATCTCTGTATTTTGTTGCGTTCCTGTTTAAATCCGGATCAAGAAATCACATGAAATGAAGGCAACAATCAATGCATGCAGCGGTATAATATAAACGACCTATTCATATCATAAATATCAGTACTAAATATAACTTTTCCATGAGAAATAAGGGAATTTGATCGTCAACTTAACCTCTTAGGTGTTTCATATAAATTTAAAATGTTTAGATGAAATAGATCATGAATATTATAGGAAATAAATACTCACAAGGATAACAGACTACCATATGTTGAAAGAGATTAAATCTTCTGAAAGTAAAGTCTTTGAATACAAATTACAAGTCATTTTTTCTCCCAAAATCCAACCCTTCATATGAGTTTATTTTCAATTTTCACACAAAAAGTTACAAAAATAACGTATTGTTGTAAAAACAAAAATTAGGACCTAAAGATTGGAATAGGTAATGTCTTGATCAACCAATCATGAAGTGTTATCTGTGCTTGTTTGCTGGATTTTTTTGTTGAGGTTAAGAAATTCATGGAGCTAACTTAGTAAACCACTCCCATTCAATTTCAGTTGGATAATTATATGACACCATCTTTCTGTAAGCTGCATCCAACTAGGTGTATTTCTGATATGTTGGTATAATAGGAAATATTATTCTGTCTTGGCAGTGAATATAAAAATCATCCATAACTTTATTAATTATTACTTATCCTTTTAATGCTCCCCGCATATCAAAAAACTTACTATCATTTTATTTGAACTTTAATATCGAGTCTTTGTACACATCGACATGTAACTATATTCCATTTTCATCCGAGCATGAAGGCATTCCCATACCCTTTAAAATATTAAACTTAGCATTGAATGAGTCTACCTCCTTTTGCACTGATTTTCATCTATTTTGTACCTGTTCTACAAAATTCCTCTTAGTGATAACTCTTTTAGTTTCCATTATCAGATTTAAATTGTTATTAACCCTCAATTTTCTGAGTTGTTCTTTGCTTCCAGAATTAAGAAATTTAATTATCTTGGTTGCAACTATTGCCTTATTTTCTAATTCACGCTGAATCGGATTAGTAGCTTCTTTAGCATTCCTTAACAACTCTTCTTCTTCTCTAATCACTACAACCAATTCCCATAAATCTAAACCAAAAGAAACTTTTTCCTTCCATAAAAGCCTTCTTATCTCAATTAATGGTTGAGATCCAATTAGTTATATTTTATACCACTTTATTTGACTTAGTAAAGTGTCTTTTTTCTTTTTATCAATGCTAACAATTGCATTTTTATCAACCAATTCTTCTTTTACCTCCCTTAATTCATTATTCTTCATATGAAGTATCTTTTTGAGGTTTTCAATCTCTTGATACTTAAGACTCAATGTCAACATTGTCTCAACCAGTTTTTCTGAAGTATCGACCTAGTATTGAAGTGGGATAAATCCCACGAAGAGAAATGCAACCACACGAAGTTCC
The DNA here is from genome assembly GCA_000404065.3 of Pinus taeda. Taxonomy (NCBI): domain Eukaryota; kingdom Viridiplantae; phylum Streptophyta; class Pinopsida; order Pinales; family Pinaceae; genus Pinus; species Pinus taeda. The sequence goes on along the minus strand of APFE031698715.1, from coordinate 73,354 downwards.
AATCTCTATGGATCGACCCCTACACCATCAAAGAGAAAACCGTTCATAATTATTTCAAACTAAAATATCTAGATGGGAGGATTGACCCTCTTCTCCTCAATGGTCGAGATTTGAAACACTATTTCCAGTAGCAGCTCTAAGTTGTGTCTCTTGTACATTTTATTTCTTTGTCATTTATTGTCAGTCTTGTGGTTGTTGTGTCAATTCATGTCCCATATTGTTTTTTGTCTTGGTCATTGTACATGAATAAGACCTTGTGTGGAAGAGTGCATGGCTCTAAAGGGTTTTATAGTGCATAAAAGAGGAAATGTGACAACCACAATGCTTGGATATATGTTTGTTTTTCTTCTTTGTTTGGGAAGATGTCATAGGTTGAGCTAAGTTTGGATGAAAAATATGCTACATCCAAGAAGAAAACCTTAAAGGAACCTATTAGATCTACATCTATTCTAGCATCCAAACTCCTCAACTTGGTATTAAAACTACTTGGTGTGTTACATGCTTATCCAATCTAGTAGAAAATGGATAAGGGGAAAATATATAGTGAGCAAACCAATATCAGAGGTTATATTAATACTTCTCTGAAGAAGCAGCCTCTTTTGCTTGCAATAAGTTAGAATCTCTCTTCTTCCTATTGAAATAATAAGTGTTGAAGCATAGTTATCTTAAATAAATAAATAAAGGGTGAAAGAAGTGAAAGGCTTCCTGCACAAAGAGGTGAAGCAAGTGACTTCATCAGGGTATTGTTTAGGTTCGTTGGTAGCGAAACGACACTTGTGATCATGTAGTGACTATGTCGGGGTACTTTCTAGGCCCGCTGATAGTGGAGAAACACCAGAGATGAAACTCATACTTTTAATATCTTAAACTTGCCAAGTATATTACCCTTTCCTAGATTGAAACAATTGTGATATGACATATTTGTTGTGTGTTTGAACCAAGTAAAGTAAGTGAGGTGTTATGTATAAAACCTGATTGAAAGGGGAAGTCAAGGCAATCTAATGGGTGAATCAATAGTTTATGAAGGACTAACATTTTAACTGAAAAGTTATTCCTAGGCAGAGAAGTTGGAGTTTGCCTAATGTGTTGCCAAGTGTTGTCGTTACTACAACACTCTCCAAAACTTCACTACATTCAAATTTTGGATCCTACCAAGTTGTCACATCAAGTGTCGCTTTGGTCGTCTAGTGTCATTTTAAGTCATTCCACATGTTTCAAGTGTTCTTGATCATTCCTAAGTGTCGTCGCAATTTTTAGAACATCTTTAATGCACTTCATGGTCGTAACACCTTTACTTGTTGTAAAATGACACTTTTGGTCGCAGGCGCACACACTTTGTTTATTGTACTTGGGGAGTGTTTGTAAAATGTTATTTTGATGTGTATTTATCATTGTTACCCTTGTCTATGTTTTATTGATGAGTTTGTATGTGTCACACTTCATTTTATGCCTAAACTCATTGTGTTCCCCCCTTGTTTTATCTTCCATACTTAGACAAATTTCATTTGCACAAGCTAGCCCACTAAGACTAGGAGAGTGCATGGCACACTCTTAAGCCTTATTGGGGACCCCTTCGTTGTTCAGAAGTGCGCCCTGCACCCTCCAAGAGCACATAGTTCACTCATAAGCATCATTCCCCTTCCTTGTTCTGAATTTTGCCCTTAAGAATCCTTCCTTCTTGTTGAGCACATGACGCACCATCAAAGCATTATCATCATCCCTTTGTCCTTTAGAAATGCTCCATGCACCCTCCCTAGCTCCCTTGAGCACATAGTGCACTCAGGAAACCCAAAGCCTAACCCTTAAGCCTTGCGCCCTTTGCCCTGCTAGCTTCTCTTGAGCACATGGCGCACTTGGGAAGGTCGAAGCTTCACCCCTTTATTCATTAACAGTGTGCCCTGTGCCCTCCATGGTTTTATTGAGAGCATGAGTGCACTTCCAAGCCTCGAGTGGTCTTCCTTCATTGTTTGGACCTGTGCTCTACGCCCTCCCTCGAGCTCCCTCTTTCTAGATGAGCACACAAGCGCACCCTGGAGCCTGAAAGCACTTAGTCTTCCCTCCTCGATAGTGCGCCCTACATATAGAAGCCTCCATTGTTCTTGCCAAGCACATTGTTAAGTCAAGAACAAAAATATCACATAAACATATTAGAATAGGAGATTTTTAAAATTGATGTTTGCTTTCCATTAGTGATCACAGTTGGAGGTATTCTAGAACATCATGGCAAAGGTGCATGAAGGCAATCCGACAAAGAGAAAAATCAAAGAAGAATTCAAGAATGAAGAACACATGATGAGACAATATGAAGAACATTGAAATATTGATGATCGAAGTAGCTCAAAGACTCCATATGATGAAATACCCTTTGGAGGGTGAAGACATCAACAACATGGAAGTTGCATGTAAGATCTAAGATACAAGTGGTAGCATTGTCACCTATCAAGAAATTCCATGTCATCAATGATAATGACTTGTCATGTTCTCACCGCATGATGATGTGGAAATCATGATGTAATGATGTAATTATTGTAAAGACAAAGAAGTAGAAGTCCAAGAGTCATGTATGGACAAAAGAACCATATGAAGAAGTCCAAAAGACATGTCATCCCAAGAGTCATGTAATTCCAAAATTCATTTAGAAGTCCAAGGGTTACATAGAATTCCAAAGGTCATTTGAAGTTGAAAAGTCATATGAGGAACTCAAGAGTCATGAGGATATGAAAGGTCATGCCTCAAGTTATAAAAGGAGCCTTATTCCTCAAGCAAAGGAATTTTAACCTTGGCTTATCCCAGAAGGCAATAGAGAGATAGAGATAATACTTTTGGGGAGCAAGTGGTGGCTCTAACGCTCCACTATTGGAGCTAGGGATGTTCATTGTACTCATGTATCTTGGAACTTTTGCTTAATACTTGAAGTCATTTGGCCAACACATTTTCATGCATGAATTGTGGATGGTTTGAGACTATTCTTCTAATGTTTGCGGTTTATGTTAGCTTTCATATATACTAAAGTAATTGAATTGTTTCGGTGACTTTGGTGCTAAACTTGTTGGAAGTGTGTTGTGATGATTAAAACAATCATTACATTTATGTGAACTATTTTGCTTGATGTCTAACGATTCTTCCTCGTTTATGTGTGCGTGTCTTTACTAGATTATTACTATTGCTTTTCTTTTAGAGACTCACTTTTCTCCCTTGCAGTGAAGTAACCTTAATATATCTACAATCGAACATTTCACAAAGCACACTTTCTTGCTCCTTTAAAAGCACATGCACGCTACTCTCTCATGCTAACTTCTTAATCTAGGGAAAATCTCTAACTTCATGGTAGTTGGGCCATATTTCTGTATGGGACTCCTACACCAAACAATGTGAGGTTTGATTGGGACCTCATATCAGGGAGATCCCCTATATGTTGGCGGGTTCCAGCACTGTCAACAAGTTCATTCTCATTATGTCTGTCATTGTAACTTGTAATTATAAATTTGTAACTTGAGTAGTGTTGTGAGTAAAAACTCAAGATTATGTGATAGAAATTTTTTACCTCAAACAATAAATGCAATTATTTTGTGAATAAACAAACAGCAGATAAATATGGCATCAAAGTGGAAAATCTACTTGACAAAAATGTGTAATATGTATACAAAATACGAAGTACTTCAATTCATATATGCATTGAAAACACACAATAAAGAATTGGTAGAGAATTAGAACAACTACACTCCATTAAGTTAAAAAAAAATAAAAATTCAATTATTCAATCAATAAGAATCCCAACTCAAATAGTAGAACATACCATCAACGCAAACTAACCCACATAGTCATCAAACCCACCCTTTCGAATTTCACTTTAGAAATATTTAAAAAAAAATGAAATATTTCAAAATTAGAATTTCTATTTAGAAATATTTCAAAATTAAAAGAAGAAGAATGACAAGAAATTAAAATTCAAATGAAAAATATCAATATAAATATAATAAAAAAGAAAAAAGTGATAAGAAATCAAAAAAAAATAAAATAAAAATAAGTTACTTTACCCTTATCCCTTTAAAATGACACTATTTCCCATTAAATGATATTTTTTTAAAAATTAATACATTTAAAAAAAAATCAAATCAAAAAAAGGTAAAAAAACACCACTTATATGCAATATAGTTTATATTTCATTTTAAAAAAGTTCGTTGAAACTTTTACTCTAAATAAACTTTCAAAAAAAATGATAAATAACTTTCACTAATCATTATCATAAAAAAACAAAAAACAAAAATACACAAAAATAATTAAAAAAATAAAATTATATAAAAAAATACTTTATCTACTCATGAGATTATATATACACTTAACCATATATGATTTACTAAATAGATTAAATTATGTAGTACTTATATACACACACCATATATGATCACTATATATTATAATATATATATAAAATACTTTAATATACCTAAAGTATCATATATTACACTTTCTAAGGTATCATATATTACACTTTCTAGAAAAGATAGAGTTACATGGAGGCATATTTGACATAAACACAAAATGAAATGATTTAATGTTTTGTAGCATGCTTCAAACAAATAATGAAAAATAAACTATATCAACCTCTATTTTTCTCTGTTATAACTTAAATTCAACGACCAACTCTAAAATGTTTATGAGACAACAACATTAGAGTCACCGGTGAAGAATGTTTATGCCCACTGATTCAATACTTCTACTATTGAAGGGAAAAACAACAGTAGTATTTTTTACAGGCTTGTCCAGTGCAGGGGAGATTTAAATTCTTCCTACTGCAAACAGTGCGCTTCCACGACTAAAGCAAAGCTTTTTCAGGGATGCCACAACACTTATGGATTCATTCAACTAGACGGTTGCATCTTGCGTTACGATAATCATAATTTTTACAACAACATTTATAGTGAAGGAGCAAATATTATCTGCAACACTGGGAAAAGAAATCAGCCACAACAGTTTACAACTGCTATGAAAGCCCTGCTCTCAAATTGCACAGCTAAATCTCAATGGAGCCTAAAGTTTTTCTTTGCAGATTCAGTGGCCGCCCCTTTTGGTTTAACGACGAATATATATTGGTTATTGCAGTCCTGGAGAGAACTGTCTCGGACAAACTGCAAAGTGTGCCTAACAGATGCCTTAGAAAGTATATTTGGAAGCCAAAGTGGAGTTGTTGGGGCACATTTTAGATTTGAGAACTGTTATTTGCGTTACTAGGTTTATGAATTTTTCAACAATTCTGTTCTTTCGCCACCGCCAGGAGAAAGCCCTCTGTCCTCTGGTATTTTTTCTCACACGAGGAACATTTATTTATGGTTAAGTAGAAAATAGTTTACTAGTTACTGATACTTTTTGTGTATATTTGGAGAAGAGAACTAGGGTGTTGAGTATAAGTCTGGGAGTAGACATGGTTATGATTGTATTAATTACAATCATAGGCCTTTGGAAGTGGAATATTTTCTCTCCTCTGAAACATCAAAAAGAGATTTCTCGAACCGGAGGTTCTGAACTTATTTAGTGTTAAGTATCTAAGATGTTCCAAATTAATTTGTGTGCAATATAAATAGGCATTGTTTTTGCAAGTGAGAAAGAAGATTCTATCTTAAGGGCGAGCATAGCAAATCAATAACTCATTTTCAAGCACGACGTCCTGAGTGAAGCTACCTCCAATTTTAAACTAGAGAATAAACTTGGAGATGGAGGTTTTAGATCTTTCTTTAAGGCGAGAGCTTAATATCTCTTTCGATTAAATAAATTAGATATTTGGAAATAGCGACTCCCAGTAAAAATGGAGAATAAAATAGATTTTGAAGTTCGTCGATCCGCAGGGAGTTCTCCCTGATGGGAGAGAGGTTGCAGTTAAATGACTGTATATCGGTACAAGGCAAGCAAATGTTGAATTTTTGAATGAAACAAATCGGTCGTGTTCAACACAAGAATCTAGTGAAATTGCTTGGTTGGTCATTTGAAGGCTAAAAAAGGTTACTAGTTTAAGAATACCTCCATAGCAATAGTCTTGACAAAATTCTATTTGATTTGTACTTGTTCTTAATCCCTGTATGGCTCTTGGATTCGTTTGTTTGTACATGTAGCTTACAGCTAATACAGGTAATTTGAATATTTGCATTTGAATGGCATAAACAAGATAAAAATGGTTGTTTTTGGGGAGTTAACTGTGGGTTTCCTGATCTGAATTGGCATATAGTTTATGCTTTATTGGCATATATTTTGTGCTATATTAAAAAAAAATGATTGGAATGTGCATAATTATAACTGTCACCACAAATTTTGTATTTACCTTAGAAAAGTTAAAAAATAGATGAATGATAAAGATAATTTGAAGTGTATAGAACCATGACAAAGCTGTTTAGAACACTCGTGATGATGAGCTGAGATTGATTTGATTTTACAATTTTCTAGGTTTGAAGCCAGGATGTTTTTTTTTTTTTTCTCTTTTTCCTGCAAGTAAATTGAAAATTTCTAGTTTGCTTCCTGAAATGATGTGAACGCTTCATTAACAGTAATGTGTAAGGGTAAAATCCTATCCTAGTGCTATACCAAGTTGTTCTTCACTGCAACGGTTTTAAAAAACCAGTTAGCTCGTCATCATGTTTTTTTTTCTTCTTCTTCTTCTTCTTCTTCTCCTTCTTTCTTTTTTTTTTTTTTGTTTTTTTTTCCATTGAAAATAATCAATTTTTCATTAGCTAAGCTACAAAGTGAAAATTGAATGAAAAATTGCAAATAAATTTGTAAATTTATTGAAATTGTTTACATAGTTTGTCGTTAATGAATAAAAAAATACCAATGAAGTCTTTGTACTGCAGATGCTTTCATTTTTACAAAGCCTCTCAAAGTGGTGAGAAAAACTTCTGAAGACGTTGCTTCACTATGGAGTTGCCCGCGAAACAATGGAGCAAAGCTTGTCCAAACAGAGATCGATGGAGCAAATCTTGTTCAAACAGACTAATAGAGAATATTAGAGCAAGGCTTAATCCAACAACATGTTGAGAAATCAAGGGCATTAGCATTATGATTTCTCTTCGATTAGTAACCGCTTGTGAATACTTTTAACTTATTTAGATTAGGATCTTATTCTTCTTTAGATTATTAGTGTTCCTCTTCATCAAATATTAACCAATGCATGAATAAATAGACAAGAGACACATAATGTAGACCATCATCCAGGGCCAAAGCCTCTCACTCTTTTAGAGGAAAATCCGCACAAATTCTTCTTATAGAGATTCCAATTGAAGAATACCAAGATCAAGACCCTTAACCTATTAGCCACTCCAATACCAAGACACAAGTCCTTTCTTCTCCTTTCTTCTTCTTGACTTCTCTTCCTCTTCAACTGAGATCTTCTCCTCAACAAATTGTAGATGCATTAGAGATGTTACCAAAGCATGACACCAAAATGTGATTGTTGTAGCAATACAGAAACATTGTGGTCTATCACTGAATGATAGTTCCTTTACATAACCGAACTATGGTTTCTTTGCAACATCGGTTTATAATATGTATACCTTTGACCGAATATTGTTTCTCTGCTGAAGTACCGAGACCTTCTTCCTTTGAAATCCAAACTACCATTTATGTGATTAGCCCTATATAGAACTTCGTTGTCCCTTCATCTCTTCCTCATTGTCCCTTTCATCACTTGCTCGTTGTACCTTCCATTAGAAATCTATCTATACTAGAGATCTTATTTCATCTTTGTTTTACCCATCGAAAAACTTAGAGACATGTGACAAAAAATCTATCTATATGGAATAGGTTGAGGTGCCTATTTATAGTGGTTTGTTTGTCATATTAAGCCGACATGAACTAATGAATAAGCGTGTCTTCAAACTATGAGATGACATGAATTTGTTACTCCATATTGAAGCCGACATGGAAGCATAGGACTTGTGCTTGTCGTTGGAGGGCTATTGACAATCTTATTGACATATATACATTTGACACATGCTCAAGAAGAGCTCTTCATACACAACATTAATTATTTGAATTTAATGAGATATACTAATGCTCTCAATGGGATCCATCTATATATAAAAACTCTTGCTCATGAAACCCATGGAGCAAGGCATTACAAAAAAAATGTATTCTCTTCTTTTCATCATTTACAAAGTCACAATTACATGTCATTATGAAGACCGAATCTAGTTACACTTTTCAACACTCCCTCTTAACTATGAAGGTATTCATAACGGTACTTGGTCATTCTCAATCTGAAGAATTTCTCATAAGAAGAGTCGGATTGGTAACCCATCTGTATAACATCATATCAACCAACATTGTCACATAGCAAGGCCTTGACTAACAACTCTATCCACATGATTAGAGCATAATGCTGGCGAGACCAATGATTCATAGACACCATAATCATTGTCTCTCAGGGTACGTACTCCACCCAAGTGTTCACAGAGTATGAACTTCTTTGGACTATTCTTATCTTGGATAGCCAATCCTCAAAGAATATCAGTCCACGACTACTCTTATCTTGGATGCCCTACCTCATCCTCAAAGAGTATTGAATGCCAAATGATTACCCAATCCTCCATTTTGTCTTCCCAAGTGAATGCCATAATGATGTGTCTATCTCTCCTTCTCAATTAGGGAGGACATATCAATTAAAATAATGGAATGTACTCATTCCTACGAAAGGAATGTACCTAAGCTCCTCTTGGCTTAGGAATTTCCAAGTTTCTTCCAAGTAAGAAACTTGTTTTCAGGCTCCCTCCTAATTAGGGACCTACAATAACTCCACAACCAGCTACTTGAAGAGCTCCTTTTTTCGATGTCGTGAATTTATTTCAAGGAGTCTTCATCTTTTGGGGCTTATTCATAGTGTACATACCATCCATCACTTTCATCCATGAGTTAGTCATGTCATCATTCCTTTCATCAAAAAGTGATCCATCAGTCTACATCTGACCTTACTTCATGTCATGTTGCCTTCTTCATGCCATATTTTCTTCGGAAGGATCTTACATCCTACTACATGGTCCTCTCGAAATACATTCACAGTTCTTCCCTTTGGAAGTCCTTGCATAAGCCCATCCAGATATTTATTCAAAATAAAAAATGAACACTTAAATCAAAATTACCTTTGTGATGGTCTTTCATCTTGACATCTTGTAGTTTGGACAACATCTTGCATACATGTTGACATATCTCCCAAATATATCCATTTTCAAGGGTCTCCGTCTTTTCCTGACTTCCATCAAAGTCTTCATATCTTTCCAAGAGATTTCCTAGTCAAATCTTGTTAGTCTTCTAGATGTTGATTTCCTTTACCATGGTTTCATATCTTACTATCTCTTCCTTCCTTACTTCACACATTTCATTTCATTCCCAATAGCTTCCACTCAGAGTTCCTCAATTGTAGTCAACCACCTCATACTTCATATGAGGACATATTATGTTGATGTCATCTAGTGTGACCCATGCCTTCCGACAACCTTTCAGGAAGAGATTCCTTTCCTTTGATCATGATTCTCAAGATCAAGTAGTGATCCATGTTGCCCACAACCATACAACATGACTTTATAATATTGAATACAAGCATGCATACCTCATTTACCTTTAGGTCATCTAGGCTTCTTTCAACATCTTCCTTGATTAAAAATAGTTTCAACCCCTTGATCTTCTTCATTTCTTATGTCTTCATACCATCATCCTATGAATTCCACAAGCTGGAGTTCCTGATGAAATAATTTCTTCCACTCTAAATTGGTGAACCTTTCGATGAATATTCCATCAATGAGTATTGAGGATCTTGCATATCATTATCAAGTAGATGTTACCTTTTGATGTATGATGAGCCTTGTCCTGGATGACTTCTTCCTTTTCCTTTAGTTTCCAATGAGGTTCTCAAGAGCTATATCCTTCATCATTGACTATCAGACATCCTTCATGTTTCTTATGGTGATGTCATGAGCTCTTACTTCTAATTATTTTCCTCTTTGTTGGACTTCCTTCTTTCAGCTTTCTTCTCTTCTTCGGTGAAATGTAATTCTTCTCTATCTCTCTTTTTATTTCCCTTCTTGAGTTTAGGGAAATATTTCCTATAATGCTCATAGAATTGAATCTTAGTTATGTTCTTATTTCTTTTCAACAAAATGTCTGAATCCTTTCATTTGATCCTTCAACACTTTGCCCTCAACCTGTCATCTCCTATCTTGGATAGAAACCACAAGTTGTTGAATGGGATAACTTACTTATCCTCATAGACATTTGTTATCTTGTTATATAGTTAGTGCATGAGGATTATTTCTCCTAGATCTTGCAATTAAGATATTATGAAGATAATCCTTTATCCTTTGATACCTTTAATTTGTGTAGATTAGATCTAAGTGATGTGACCTTCTTTATTGCATCTTCAAAGAATAGTTCAACCAACTTATCATATATATCTCTTTGATCTCTCCAATACTGCTATATGAGGGGACCTTTCATAATAATCCCTTTCCATGTATTCAGAAGAGACCTTTTCATTGATATGTTGAAAAACTTCACTTTCTTCGAGGACTATGTATATCCTCCTTTTCCATGCAAGGAATTTCGATGACCCAACCAACTTCTAGATCTCCTTGCAAAACGAGGTCATTTTACCAAATTTGATTATAGAATGAAAGGTACTTACTTGAAAAGTGAAGATGAAATATTCAACTTGATAATTTTGATGGTGGTTGAAGAATATGTATTAGTGCTCCTTTTGGATGATCTTCTTCCAATTGAAAATCCCTTCTTCAATAAAGGAGATTGCTCCTTTCATGATGTCAATGCCTTTAGATCTAGCTTCCTTTGTTTATGGTGATTGATGAGGACGTTTTGATGCTTCCTCGGATGATATTATTCAAGGATAATGAGGGGATCCTTGCTGCAATGATAGGGATCTTTTGAAGATGATGATAATTCCTTCTCGCCATCACGATACTTCGACTTTTTTTGTTGTAGTGAATGAGTGCAGATCGGAAATGCTTCTAGGGTTTCAAATTTCTCCAAGATGATGTGATATTATTCTTTAAAGTAATTCGATATACCTTGCTTTGTAGATAAATTGATGAGGGTCTTTGTGGTATTTTGATGATGACTATAGGATCCAACACTTTTGCTGGTGTAGACTTCTCGTTGCTTTGATTTGTAGATCTACTTGCCTTGAGTAGAAATAAGGCTTTGGCATTGATTGTTTTGATTGATGATGATCCAGGTGGATGTTGGTGGCCACCCGCCTATTCCACTTGGATCCCCAACACTATCCTTCTAGTTTTTCAGTGTCCTTAATTGTAGCCTAGTTTACTATTTTTGGCATTTTTTTGGGTCCTGAACTTCTGGAGCCATTTTGAGGCCCTAAATGACGTTTTTTTTTGTTGGGAAAATTGGGACCAACATGGGCCAATGATTGCATTTGGACACTTGGAAGTTGCATTCCTTAGATAGATCTTTCTAATGAGGTATTGTGCGCATCAAATGGAGATTGTATGCCAAAGTTACTACCCCAGGAAATTGATGTACCTATTTACCCAAACGAGGCCCATAGTTTTGGAGGTTCATCTTCTAGGGTTAGGTTTTTGGATGTTTAGGGTTTTCCATTATTTCTCAATAATAAATAGGCCTCTGAGCCTAATTGTAACACAGTTCAGAGGCATGTAGCTGCCACATCTCTTCTCAGAGATAAGCTACCATCGCCCGAGCGAGTCTTATTTCCATTTTGTTTGTAAGCATGTTTCAATGTTTGATATTAATGAAATGAAGTGTTATTTCTATTTCATATCTATATTTATGTTTATATCTGTAATTTGTTGCATTCCTGGTTAAGTTCAGATCAGTGGTATTAGAGCGGTCTGCTCTTTTTCTATTTTTGTTTGCATGCCCCCAACGAGGTCGAGATATAGGGAGTTAGGGCTCAAACTGGTTGAACCTTTGCAAGACCAGCCTCTCAAATACCGATAGCCTACCATGGCGAAAGAGAAGAAAGACGAGGGGGCATGAGATCCTTTCAAAATCTTGCTCGAAGAAGCCCTCAAGCGACAGAGGAATGCGATGATGGACAACTTTGTCGAGATCCTTCAGCGGCTACCCAAGGGCGACACATCTCCTTCAAGTAGCTACTTTAGAAGCGCCACACCCTTTACGCTACAAGTTAAATTTGACATCCCCATATTTGAGGGTTAGATAGATGCGGGTGCCGTAGATAAATGGTTAAATATACTAGAAGGATAGTTTTTTGTTCATTATTTTTCCAGCCAAGAAAATATTACTTTTGCACTTCTCAAAGCTGCCCCCCACGTCAAGGACTGGTGGGAAACCTACTGTGAGAAGAATGATGAAAGTACACCCTCACTATTTGTAGCCACAACCACATGGAATTTGTTTTGGGATGCCATCAAGGAGTAGTACTACCCTCTAGGGAGCTATGAGGATAGATACATAAAGTGGACCATGCTGTGGAAGGGAAGGGACCAAGATGTGCCTAATTTTACCAATATTTTTCATACCCTTTGCACGAAGTTAGGCATTAAGGATTCTAAGAAAAAAATTGTGCTCGCTTACCACGGCTCCCTACACAGGTACATCTAGGATTAGATGGAGTTGCTCGACATCTCCTCACTCAACACGACGTATCGATATGCTGTCAAGATTGAGCAAAAGTTTAAACAGAAAAAGCAAGACTTTGGATCTACGAATCTAAAGCAAGGGAAAGGTGCCCCCAAACCACAGAGCAAAGGGAAAAGCCAAGGCGAGGCGACCCGGGATAACCCGTTGACGCTGCAAGCAAAGAAAAACACCACGAAGAAAGAGAAGGAAATGAGAAAGTGGTGTGATTTCCATAAGATCTCCACTCACAACACACATGAGTCTAGGGCCAAGTAGTCACTAGTGGTCGAGCTGAAGGCTTATGAGTCAGACGCATGTTCCGAATCTGAGTAAGAACCCGACAAGGGGAATGACAAAGGGAAGAATATCATTGACATGGAGCTCAATGCCATTGTGACTAACACCAAGATATATAAGATTGAGCCTGAAGATCTAGAGGAGGGCGAACACCTATTCCACTCATAGATGTGGGTGAAGGGTTCTCCGCTACAGTTCATTGTCAACAACGGGAGCCAAAAGAAGCTCATTTCAGTAGTGGTCATGAAGTGGTTGGGTCTACTGACTACAACACACCCGTAGTCATACACCATCAGGTGGCTTCACCAAGGACGAGATCTCTGCGTCAGCTAGTAGTTCTGCCTTCCCTACAACAAACAGCCCTTCACGGATGAGGTATTGTGTGATGTTTCTCCTCTTGAAGTTTATGATGTATTATTGGAACAACCATACTTATGGAAGCAACATGTTGTATATGAGTCTAGGCCCCGCTTTGTTATTATTTCTTTGGGTAGTAAGTTATACATGATACCGAAGGTAGCCCCACCTACTGCCATCTATTTGATCTCTGCTAAGCAATGAAGTAAGATCATCTCCCAAACTGGGAAATTTGTTTTCTTTTTGATTCACTCTCAAAGTAAGGGGAAGACTGTAGTCACATCCACTACCCCGGGGGAAGGATTCCTCCACGTAGCAGAAGTAGGTGGATACAATCATGGAAGAATACAAGGACATCTTCTCCTCACCCACAAGGGTACCCTTGCACTATCAGGTTAAGCATTCGATCGGTTTGACTCCCGGAGCACCTCTACCCAACGGGTTGATATATCACTACTCCATTTTGGAAATGAAGAGATCAAGCAGAAAATCCAGGAGTTGCTAGAAAAAGGGGACATCTGACCAAGTTCTTCACCTTTTGGGAGCCCAATTGTACTTGTACAAAAGAAGGATGGGACCCGGAGGGTGTGCATTAATTATCGGGCACTAAACAAAATCACTGTCAGGAATAAATATCCAATCCCATAGATTTATGACCTTCTGGACCAACTCAAGGGGACCAAGTATTTCTGCAAGATCGATATGAAGTCTGGATATCACCAAGTTCCAATAGAGCCCACAGATATATGGAAGACCACCTTCAAATCCAAGGAAGGCGTTTTTGAATATATGGTTATGCTCTACGGGTTAAAAAATTCCCCTGCTACTTTTATGAGGCTAATAGATGACATCTTGCGGCCCTTCACCAACTCATTCATCGTTTTTTATTTGTACGACATCCTCATATTCAACAAGAGTTGGGATGAACACTTGCAACACATTCAGCAGGTCCTTCAAACCCTACGACAACACAAACTATGTTCCAACTTGGAGAAATGCACCTTTGGCATTAGCTAGGTCCAATATTTGGGTTACATCATAGATGAGCATGGCATGCATGTGGATCTGACTAAGATCCAAGTCATTTAGGATTGGCCAGCCCCAACCACTCTAATGGAGCTTCACAACTTTTTGGGTCCTGAAAATGTTTATTGGAGGTTCGTGTTGGGATTCTTCCATATCACTTGGCCTTTGAGTCAAATTACTAAGGGCAGGGCAAAATCAATTTTTTCCTGGTCCATGTCCTAACAGAAGGAATTCGTTGAGTTGAAGCACTGACTCTGCTTTGCACTAGTACTCACACTGCTAAACCTACAAAAGCCATTTGAAACCAAGACAAACACCTCAGACTATGCTATTGGTGAAGTCCTCACCCAGCACGAGCATCCAGTGGTCTATCATAGTGAGACACTTTTAGGTACAATTTGGAAGTACCCCACTTATGATAAAGAGATGTATTCCATCGTGAAGGATTGCCGATAATTGAAGCATTACATTATGGGGAAGGAGATAATCATCCACACCGATCACCGACCTCTTTAGTTTATACAGACACAAGGGTAGTTGCAGAACGATCACCATCAAAAGTGGTCTACATATTTGTAATAATTCCACTTGAACATTAAAAACAAAAAGGGAAGCACCGATAATGTTGCAGACTACCTCAGATGACCCCCAGTTGCAACATTGACTACTTTTCTTAACTCTTGTGGCACGAGACCTCTGGATGGCTGCAACTATACAAAAATCATCCAGAGTTTGCCACCACATACTAGATGCTAGTAGATGGAAAGCAAGTTCCTTATTTCCACCTCTACGATGCATTATTATGCCACCTGGACAACATTTTTGCTCCTTCAAGCGAGTGCGCACGCTGATTTGGGAGGCGCACTACAGTCGGGTCACATGACACTTTGGTGTGGAGAAAAATGTGGCTATACTAGAAAAGTACTTTTATTGCCCAAACTATGATTGGATGTTGGAAAATATATCAGATCTTTCACTGCTTGCGCCATCGCCAAGCCAACCATCAAGAAGCAAAGCCTGTACACTCCTCTTCCTACTCCCAGCCAACTATGGGAATCCATGTCCATGGACTATATGTATGGCCTCCCTTATACCAAGCATGGTAATGACTGTGTATTTTTGGTCGTGGACAAATTTTCTAAGATGGCTATAATGCTGACGTACAAGAAGAGTATCATAGCAGAGGAAACTGCCAAAATCTTCTTTGAACGAGTATGGGTACATTTTGGGATCTCGTAGACCATTATATCAGATCGGGATAGCAGGTTCCTGAGAAAATTCTGGTTAAGCCTCTGGACATTATTGGACACCAAGTCGACTACCTTCCATCCCCAAACTGATGGCCAGACGAAGGTTGTCAATAGGATGATAGTGCACATACTCCACATCTACAGCTCCAAGCATCCACGAACCTAGGATGAGAGTCTTCCCTATGTGCAAAATAGTTATAATAGAGCTCTCCATAGCTCAATTGGTTGTAGTCCCTTTCAAATGGGTCTAGGATTTCAACCATTGTGTATGATTGATGTTGCCATGCCTCATGCAACTACACAGATAGAATCCACACATGTATTGTCTGAGGCTGATAAAGCGACCAGATTTATTGAACGCATCCAACACATTTGCCAATAGGTTCATGACATCTTGGAGAACTCAAATGACAAGTAAAATCAACGACATGATCAACATTGGATGCCACACAAGTTTCAGGTGGGCGGCAAAGTTTGGTTGCATTTGTAGCAAGAATGCCTTATCGGAGCCCATCAAAAGCTAAGACCACTCTGATATGGTACTTACACCATTGCCAAGGTTGCGGGAAACGATTATTTTGAGATCAACATCCCCCCATTCCTTGGCCTACACCCAGTGTTCAATGTGGACTTCCTTTGACCATAGTTCCCACCATTACTAGACACATCAGACATTGTAGAACAACTCACACCAAAAGAGTTAAACCCAGACTGCATGGAACAGGCCAAGACTAATCGGATTATTGACACATAGGTCAAGAACACTCACCAATAGAAGATCCAATTATATCGGGTTTTCAAAGCTGGCCAACTCCTGGACCAAGGCTAGTGGCTCACCAGAGGTCAAGTTCAGTGAAAATTTCCCCATCTCATGGAGGCACTCAAATCAATGGGGAACATTGCTTCCTAGGGGGGAGGATTGATCCAGGTGGATGTTGGTAGCCACTCACCTATTCCACTTAGACCCCCACCACTTTCTCTTTCAGTTTTTCAGTTTCCTTAATTGTAGCAAAGTTGACCATTTTTGGCAGTTTTTCGGGTCCTGAATTTCCAGATCCATTTTGAGGCCCCAAACGAAGTTTTTATTATTATAAGAAAATCAGGGCCATCAATATTGTTAAATTGGGTTGTCCATTCGGAAGTTGTAGTGCTCAGATATATCTTTCTAATGAGGTATTTTGTGCGTCAAACGAAGATCATATGCCAAAGTAATGACCCCGGGAAGTTGATGTACCAATTTACCCAAATGGGGCCCATAGTTTTGGTGCTTCATCTCCTAGGGTTAGGTTTTTGGATGTTAAGGGTTCTCCACTGTTTCTTAATAACAAACAATCCTATGAGCCTCATTATAACACAATTAAGAGGTATGTGGGCACCACATCTCTTCTCAGAGATAAGCTACCATCGCCCGAGCTAGTCTTACTTCCATTTTGTTTGTAAGCATATTTCAATATTTGATATTAATGAAATGAAGTGTTATTTCTTCTGCATCTCTGTATTTATGGTTATATCTGTAATTTTTTGTGTTCCTATTTAATATCGGATCAGTGGTATCAAAACGGTCTGCTATTTCTCTATTTTTCTTTGCATGTCCCCAACGAGGTCGGGATATAAGGAGTTAGGGCTTGAACTGGTTGAACCTTTGCAAGACTAGGCTCGCAGATCTGGACGACCTCCCGTGGTGGAAGATAAGAAAGATGAGGGGGAAGGATATCATTTCAAAATCTTGCTTGAAGAAGCCCTCAAGTGATAGAGGAACGCGATGATGGACAAATTTTCCTAGATCCTTCAGTGGATACCCAAGTGCGACGCATCTCCTTCCAGTAGCTACTTTGGAAGATCCACACCCTTTAAGGTACAAGTTAACTTTGACATTCCCATATTTGGGGGTCAGATAGATGTAGATGTTGTAGATAAATGGTTAAATATGCTAGAAGGATATTTTTCTGTTTTTGATTTTTCCAGTCGGGAAAATATTACTTTTGCACTTCTCAAAGTCACCCCCCATGTCAAGGACTGGTGGGAAACCTACTATGAGAAGTAGGATGAAAGTACACCCTAAATATTTTCGGCTGAACCCACTTGGAATTCGTTCCGGGATGCCATCAAGGAGCAGTATACCTTGTCAAGAGCTATGAGGATAAATACATAAATTGGACCAAGCCGCGACAGGGAAGGGACCAAGACGTGTCAGAGTTTACCAATGTTTTTCATACCCTTCTCATGAAGTTGGGTATCAAGGATTTTTAGAAACATTTGGTACTCAAGTACTGTAGCTGCATACACAGGTACATCCAATATGAGATGGAGTTCCTGGACATCTCCTCGCTCGGCATGGTGTACCGATACGTTGTCAAGATTGAGCAGAAGTTTAAACATAAAAAGATTGATTTTGGATCTGCAAATCTGAAGCAAGGGAAAGGTGCTTCCAAACCACAGAGCAAAGGGAAAATCCAAGGCGGGGCAATCTAGGATAATTTTCTCAAGCCACAAGCAAAGAAAAACACAACAAAGATAAATAAGGACATGGGAAAGTGGTGTGAGTTCCATAAGAGCTCCCACTCACAACACAAGTGAGTGTCAGGCCAA
Organism: Pinus taeda; assembly: GCA_000404065.3. Lineage (NCBI taxonomy): Eukaryota > Viridiplantae > Streptophyta > Pinopsida > Pinales > Pinaceae > Pinus > Pinus taeda. The sequence continues at coordinate 55,220 of APFE031698715.1, read as the reverse complement.
CTTGTCACTGGTGGTTGAGCTGAAGACTTCCGAGTCAAACGCATGTTCTGACTCTGAGTCAGAACGTGACAAGGTGAATGACAAAGGTAAGCATATCATTAACATGGAGCCTAGTGCCACTATGGCCACCACCAGGATCTAGAATATTGAGCTTGAAGATCTAGAGGAGGGGGAATGCCTATTCCACTCACAGATGTGGCTAAAGGGTTCTCCGTTGTAGTTCATTGTTGACAGCGAGAGCCAAAAGAACCTCATTTCAGCAGAGGTCATGAACTGTTGGGTCTACCGACTATAGCACATCCACAATCCTACACCATCGGGTGGCTTCACCAAGGACGACATCTCTGCATCAGCGAGCAGTGTCACCTTCCCTACAACAACAAGCTCTTCACGGATGAGCTATTGTGTGATGTTTCTCTTCTTGAAGTTTGTGATGTATTATTAAGACAACCATACTTGTGGAAGTGGCATGTTGTATATGAGTCTAGACCCCCCTCTGTTATTATTTCTTTGGGTAGTAAGTTATACATGATACCGGAGGTAGCCCCACCTAGCACCATCTCTTTGATCTCTGCCAAGCAATGCAGTAAGATCATCTCCCACACTGGGAAATTTGTTTTCTTACTGATTTGCTCTCAAAGTAAGGGGAAGATCATAGCCACATCCATGGCCCCTGGGAAGGGTTCCTCCACGCAGAAGAAGCAGGTGGATACGATTGTGGAAGAATACAAGGACATCTTCTCCTCACCCAAAGGGGTACCCTTGCATTGTTAGGTCAAATCCTGGGGCACCTCTACCCAACGGGCTAATATATCGTCGCTCCATTCTGGAAAATGAAGAGATCAAGCAGAAAGTCCAGGAATTGCTACAAAAAGGGCACATTTGACCAAGTTCCTTGCGTTGTGGGAGCTTGATTGTACTTGTAAAGAATAAGGATGGGACTTGGAGGTTGTCCATTGATTATTGAGCACTAAACAAAAGCATTGTCAAGAATAGGTATCCAATCCCACAGATTGATGAACTTCTAGACCAACTCAAGGGGGCCAAGTATTTTAGCAAGATAGATCTGAAGTCTGGTGATCACCAGGTTTCAATAGAGCCCACAGATGTATGGAAGACTGCTTTCAAATCCAAGGAAGACCTTTTTGAATGGTTGGTTATGCCCTTCGAATTGAAAAATTCCCATGCTACTTTTATGAGGCTAATGGATGACATCTTATGACCCTTCACCAACTCATTCGTGGTTGTTTATCTGGACAACATCCCCATATTTAGCAAGAGTTTGGAAGAACACTTGCAACACATTTGGTAGGTCCTTCAAACCCCTTGACGACACAACTTGTGTGCCAACTTGGAGAAATGCACCTTTGGCATGAGCCAGGTCCAATATTTGAGGTACATCATAGATGAGCGTGGCGTGCATGTGGGTCCGACTAAGATCCAAGTCATTTAGGATTGGTCAACCTCGACCACTCTAATGGAGCTTCACAACTTTTTCAGCCTTGTAATTTTTTATCGGAGGTTTGCATTGGGATTCTCCCATATTACATGGCCTCTGAGTTGGATTACTAAGGGCGAGGTGAAAGAAAAGTTTTCCTAGTCTGATCCCAACAAAATGTGTTCATTGAGTTGAAGCACTGAATCTTATATGCATAGTTACTCACATTGCCATACTTGCAGCAACGATTTGAAATCGAGATAGACGCCTCACTATGCTATTGGTGCAGTCCTCACCCAACACGGGCATCGTGCAGGTTTGTTGGAAAATTGAATCATTACATTCTAGGGAAGGAGATGGTCATCTAGACCGATCACCGACCTCTTCAGTTTATATGGACACAAGGGAAGTTGCAGAATGATCGCCATAAGAAGTGATCTACATATTTGCAACAATTCCAGTTGAACTTTAAATACAAAATGGAATCACAAATAATGTTACACACTGCTTCAGCCGACCCCTAGTTGCAGCACTGACTATTGTTCTCAACTCTTGTGGCCACAAGACCTCTGGATGGGCGCAAATATACAAAAATCATCCATAGTTTGCCTCCACATACTAGATGCTAGTAGATGGAAAGCAAGTTCCTGATGTCCACCTCCATGATACATTATTATTCTACTTGGGCCACCTTTGTGGTCCTTCAAGCGAGCGCACTTCAGTTGGGTCACATGACACTTTGTTGTGGAGAAAATTGTGGCTATACTACAAAAGTATTTTTATTGGCCCAAACTCCAACTGGATGTTGGAAAATATATTAGATCCTACACTTCCTGTGCCATCACCAAGCCAACCATCAAGAAGCAAGGCCTTTACACTCCTTTTCCTACTCCCAACCAGCCTTGGGAATCCATCTCCATGGACTATATGTATGACCTCCCTTCTACCAAGCATGGTAATGACCGTGTATTTGTGTTCGTGGACAAATTTTCTAAGATGTCTATATTAGCGTCCTGCAAGAAGAGTATCACAATAGAGGAAACTCCCCAACTCTTCTTTGAATGAGTATGGGTACATTTTTGGATTTGGTAGACCATTATATCATATCGGGATAACAGGTTCCTAAGGACATTTTGGTCAAGCCTCTAGACACTATTGGACACCAATCTCACCAAGTCGACTACCTTCCATCCCCACACTGATGGGAAGACGAAGGTCGTCAATAGGATGATAGTGCACATACTCTGCATGTACAACTCCAAGCATCCATGAACTTGGGATGAGAGTCTTCCCTATGTGAAACACATATATAATAAAGCTCTCCATAGCTCGACTGGTCGCAATCCCTTTGAAGTGCTTCTAGGATTTCAACGATTGTGTTTGATTGATGTTGCCGTGCCTCATGCGACTACACATAAAAAATCCACACATGTATTGTCTGATGTTGATAAAGCAACCAGATTTATTGAACGCATCCAACACATCCGCCAACAAGTTCACGACATCTTGGTGAATTCAATTGTTAGGTACAAGAAGCGACATGATCAACATCGAGTGCCACACAAGTTTCGGGTGGGAAACAAAGTTTGGTTTCATTTGTAGAAAGAATGCCTTACGAGAGACCATCAGAAGCTCAAACCACTCTGATATGGTCCTTACACCATTACCAAGACTGTGGGAGACAATTATTTTGAGCTCAACATTCCCTCTTTCCTTGTCCTACACCCAGTGTTCAATGTGGATCGCCTTCGACCATACTTCCCACCATTACTGGACACATCATACATTGTAGAACAACTGACACCAAGAGAATTAAACCTAGACTGCATGGAACAGACCCCAATTGATCAGATTATGGACACATGGGTCAAGAACACTCGCCAACAGTAGATCCAACTATATCGGGTTGTCAAAGCTGGCCAACTCTTGCACCAAGGCAAGTGGCTCACTAGGGACCAAGTTCAGTAGAAGTTTCCCCATCTCATGGAGGCACTCAACACATTGGGGGCCATTACGTCCTAAGAGGGGTGGACTAATCCAAGTGGATGTTGGTGGCCACCTGCCTATTCCACATGGACCCCCACCAATGTCTCTTTTAGTTTTTCATTTTCCTTAATCGTAACACACTTTTCTATTTTTGACAGTTTTTCGGGTCTTGAATTTTTGGAGTTGTTTTGCGGCCCTAAACAACGTTTTTTTGGGAAAATTGGAGCCAACATGAAATTTTGATTGAAATTGGCCACTTGAAAGTTGTAGTAGTCGGATATATATATTTCTAATGAGGTATTGTGCATGTCAAACGGAGATCATATGCCAAAGTTACGACCCCAAGAAGTTGATATACCAATTTACCTAATCGGGGCCCATAGTTTTGGCGCTTCATCTCCTAGGGTTAGATTTTTGTATGTTTAGGGTTTTACATTATTTCTCAATAATAAATAGGCCTTTGAGCCTCATTATAACACAGTTCATAGGTATGTAGTTTCCACATCTCTTCTTAGAGATAAGATACCATCACCTGAGCTAGTCTTATTTCCATTCTGTTCGTAAGCATATTTCAGTGTTTGATATTAATGAAATGAAGTGTTATTTCTATTGCATATTTGTATTTATGGTTATATCAATAATTTGTTGCATTCATGTTTAAGTTTAGATCAGATGATCCCATGGCTTCTTCTGAATTAGACCTTCTTCTTTGATATAGGGTTTGATTCTTCAATATAGATCTTTGAACTTTCGCTTTAATATCCTTTAACTTTTTTATTCCTTTTTTGAAATTTGTTCGGGATGCCATCAAGGAGAAGTAATACCCTGATTGGAGATATTAGGATAAATACATAAAGTGGACCACGCTACGATAGGGAAGGGACCAAGACGTGTAAGAGTTTACCAATGTTTTTCATACCCTTCGCACGAAGTTGGGTATTAAGGATTCTGAGAAACATTTGGTACTCAAGTACCGTGACTGCCTACAAAGGTACATCCAGGATGAGATGGATTTCCTGGAAATCTCCTCTCTCGAGATGACATACCAATATGCTATTAATATTTAGCAGAAGTTTAAACAGAAAAAGTGAGCCTCTGGATCTGCGAATCCGAAGCAAGGGAAAGGTGCCCCTAAACTGCATAGCAAAGGGAAAAGCCAAGGCGGGGTGACTCGGGATAACCCGCCGAAGCCGCAATCAAATAAAAACACCACAAATACGAAGAAGGACATAGGAAAGTGGTGTGAGTTCCATAAGAGCTCCACTCACAACACAAGTGATTTTCAAACCAAGCAATCACTAGTGGCCAAGCTGAAGGCTTCCGAGTTAGACGCATGTTTCAACTCTGACTCAGAACCTGACAAGGGGAATGATAAAGGGAAGTAGATCATTGACACAGATCCCAGTGCCACTGTGACCACCACAAAGATCCAAAAGGTTGAGCCTGAAAATATAGAGGAGGGGGAACACCTATTACACTCACAGATGTGGGTGAAGGGTTCTCCAATGCAGTTCATTGTCGAAAGCGAGAGCCAAACGAATTTCATTTCAGAAGAGGTCGTGAAGCAGCTGGGTCTACTAATTACAACACATTTGTATCCGTACACCATCAGTTGGATTCACCAAGGATGAAATCTCTGCGTCGGCCAGTAATGCCGCCTTCCCTACAACATCAATCCCTTTGTGGATGAGGTATTTTGTGATGTTTCTTCTCTTGAAGTTTGTGATGTATTATTAGGAAAACCATACTTAGGGAAGTGACATGTTGTATATGAGTCTAGAACCCACTTTGTTATTATTTATTTGCATAGTAAGTTATACAGGATACTGGAGGTAGCCCCGCCTACTGCCATCTCTTTGATCTCTGCTATGCATTGTAGTAAGATCATCTCCCACACTAGGACATTTTTTTCTTTCTGATTCTCTCTCAAAGTAAGGGGAATATCGTAGCCACATCCATGGCCCTTGGGAAGGGTTCCTCCATGTAGCAGAAGCAGGTGGATACAGTTGTGGAAAAATACAAGGATGTCTTCTCCTCACCCACAGGGGTACCCTTGCAATGTCAGGTCAAGCATTCGATCGATATGACTCCTGGAGCACTTCTACCCAACGGGCCGATATATCACCGCTCCATTATAGAAATGAATAGATCAAGCAGCAAATCCAAGATTTTTTGCAAAAAGGGCACATTCGACCAAGTTCCTCTCCTCGTGGGAGCCCGATTGTACTTTTACAGAAGAAGGATGGGACTTGGAGGCTGTGTTTTGATAGTATTGGGCACTAAACAAATTCAGTGTCAGGAACATGTATCCAATCCCACAGATTGATGACCTTTTGGACCAACTCAAGGGGGCCAAGTATTTCAGTAAGATCAATATGAAGTCTGGCTATCACCATGTTCCAATAGAGCCCACATATGTATGGAAGACCGCCTTCAAATCCAAGGAAGGCCTTTTTGAATGGCTGGTTATGCCCTTAGGGTTGAAAAATTCCCTTGCTGCTTTTATGAGGCTAATGGATGACATCTTGCGGCCCTTCACCAACTCATTCGTGGTTGTTTATCTAGCCAACATCATCATCTTCATCAAGAGTTGGGAAGAACACTTGCAACACATTCGGCAGGTCCTTCAAACCCTTCGGTAACACAAACTGTGTGCCAACCTGGAGAAATGCACCTTTGGCATGAGCCAGGTCTAATATTTGGGTTACATCATAGATGAGCATGACTTGCATGTGGTTCTAACTAAGATCCAAGTTATTTGAGATTGGATAGCCCCAACCAGTCTGATGGAGCTTCGCAGCTTTTTGGGCCTTGCAAATTTTTATTGGAGTTTCATGTTGGGATTCTCCTATATCACTTGAACTTTGAGTCAATTACTAAGGGTAGGGCGAAAGCAAATTTTTCCTGGTTCGAATCCCAACAGAAGGTGTTCGTTGAGTTGAAGCACCAACTCCGCTCTGCACCGGTACTCACACTGCCAGGCCTGCATCAACCATTTGAAATCAAGACAGATGCCTAGAACTATTCTATTGGTGCTGTCCTCACCCATCATGGGCATCTAGTGTCCTATCATAGTGAGACACTTTCTGATACAATTTAGAAGTACCCCACCTATGATAAAGAGATGTATTCCATCGTGCAGGCTTGCCGGACATGGAAGCATTACATTACATGGAAGGAGACAATCATCCACACCAATCACCAACCTCTTCAGTTTATACAGACACAAGGGAAGTTGCAGAACGATCGCCATCGGAAGTGGTCTACATATCTGCAACAATTCCACTTGAACATTAAATACAAAAAGGGAAACACCAATAATGCTGTAGACTACCTCAACTGACCCCTAGCTGCAACATTGACTACTGTTCTTAACTCTTGTGGCCACGAGACCTCTGGATGGCTGCAACTATAAAAAATTGTCCAAAGTTTTCCTCCATATACCAGATGCTAGTAGATGGAAAGAAAGTTCATGATTTCCACCTCTAAGATGCATTATTATGCCACCTAGGCCACCTTTATGTTTCTTAAGCGAGCATGCCAAGCTGATTTGGGAGGCGCACTACAGTGGGGTCGTAGGACACTTTGGTGTGGATAAAAATGTGGTTGTACTAGAAAAGTACTTTTATTGGCCCAAACTCCGATTGGATGTTGGAAAATATATAAGATCTTGCATTGCCTGTGCCATTGCCAAGCCAACCATCAAGAAGCAAGGCATGTACACTCCTCTGCATACTCCCAACCAGCGGTGGGAATCCATCTCCATGGACTATATGTCTGGCCTCCCTTCTACCAAGCGTGGTAATGCTGTGTATTTGTGATCGTCGAAATTTTTTCTAAGATGGCTATATTGGCGGCTTGCAAAAAGAGTATCACAACAAAGGAAACTACCAAACTCTTCTTTGAACGAGTATGGGTACATTTTGGGATCTCGTAGACCATCATATTAGATCGGGATAACAGGTTCCTGAGCACATTCTGGTCAAGCCTCTGGACCATTAGGGGATTTTTCAGGTCTAAAATGGCCCTCCTAAGAAAAATGTACAACCAAAATAAACTTTATAAGGACAAATAGGATTAAAGATGATGATGTCAACCATGGGGGATGATTTTCCATTTTTGGAGTAAAAAGGTAAAAAGATTAAAAAACAATAAAATAATAAAACTAAATTTTCAACTCGTATTTTCAACTTATCTCCCTAATGCTTTACTCAAATTTCAAGCGGGAGTACTCGTTGGATAAAATTTAATTTCTCATCCAAAGGGTACCCATGTTGCCTACTTTCAATGGACCTTGCTACACAAAAAATGAGAAATACATGAAAAAAGCGTGATTGCAATCACGTTTTTCATGTATTTATCATTTTTCATGTAGCAGGGTCCATTTAAAGTAGGCAACATGGGTACTCCTTGGATGAGGAATCAAATTATCCATCCAATGAGTGTTCCCGCTCGAACTTTGAGTAAACCCATAGGGAGATAAGTTGAAAATACGAGTTGAAAAAATGGTTTTTTATTTTTTCTCTCTAAAATTTGATGATGTAATCTAATCTTGTTTTATTATTTCGACTATTATTTTATAATTTCCTTAGGAGGCCCATTTTAGACCTCAAAAATCCCCTAATGACTATTGAACACCAAGCTCACCAAGTCGACTGCCTTCCATCCCGAGACTGATGGCCAAAAGAAGGTCGTCAATAGGATGATAGTGCACATACTGCGCATGTACAACTCCAAGCATCCACAAACCTAGGATGAGTGTCTTCCCTATGTGTAGCAAATTTATAATAGAGCTCTCCATAGCTTGATTGGTCATAGTCCCTTTCAAGTGGGTCTAGGATTTCAACCATTGTGTCTGATTGATGTTGCCATGCCTCATGAGACTACATAGACAAAATCCACACATGTATTGTCTGAGGCTGATAAAGCAACCAGATTTATTGAACACATACAACAGATCTTCTAGTAGGTTCACGACATGTTGGAGAAGTCAAATGCCAAGTACAAGCAGTGACATGATCAACATTGGGTGCCACACAAGTTTCAGGTGGGTGACAAAGTTTGGTTGCATTTACAGAAAGAATGCCTTACTGGAGCCCATCGGAAGCTCAGACCACTTCGATATGGTCCTTACACCATGACTGAGGGTGTGGGAGATAATTCTTTTGAGCTCAACATTCCCCCTTTCCTTTTTCTTCACCCAATGTTCAATGTGGACCGCCTTTGACCATACTTCCCACCATTACTGGACACATAAGACATTGCAAAACAACTCACACCAACAGAGTTAAACCCAGACTACATGGAACAGGCCTCAACTGATCGGATTATGGACACATAGGTCAATAACACTCGCTAGCAGAAGATCCAACTATATCAGGTTGTTAAAGCTAGCCAACTCTTGCACCAAGTCTAGTGGCTTACCAGGGACTAAGTTTAGCAAGTGTTTACCCATCTCATGGAGGCACTCAACACAATGGGGATCATTGATTCCTAAGAGGGGGGGACTGATCCAGGTGGATGTTGATGGCCACCCTGCCTATTCCACTTGGACCCCCACCACTGTCTCTTTCAGTTTTTCAGTTTCCTTAATTGTAGCATAATCTACTATTTTGGTAGTTTTTCGAGTCGTGAACTTTCGGAGCCATTTTGAGGCCCTAAATGATGTTTTTTGGGAAAATCATGGCCAACATGGGTGGGGGACTATTCTTGTCCACTTATAAGTTGTTTTCCTTGGATAGATCTTTCTAACGAGGTATTGTTCACATCAAACGAAGATAGTATGCTAAATTTACGACCCCAGGAAGTTGATGTACCAATTTACCCAAACGAGGTCCATGGTCTTTGCGCTTCATCTCCTAGGGTTAGGTTTTTGGATGTTTAGGGTTTTATATTGTTTCTTAATAATAAATAGGCCTCTTAACCTTATTCTAACACAGTTCAAAGGCATGTATCCGCCACATCTTTTCTCAAAGATAAGCTACCATCACCCGAGCTAGTCTTATTTCCATTCTGTTTGTAAGCATATTTCAGTATTTGATTATGAAATGAAGTGTTTTTTCTGCTGCATCTCTATATTTATAGTTATAAATATAATTTTTTGTGTTCTCTTTTAAGTTCAGATCAGATGATCCCATGACTTCTTCTGAAGTAGATCTTCTTCTTTGATATAGGGTTTGATTCTTCAATGTAGATCTTTGAATTTTCACTTTGATATCCTTTAACTTTCTTTGATTCCTTCTTTGAAACTCTATCCTTGAGTGTCTCTTTGATTAGATGCCCTTCCTTAATTTTCACCTTAGCTCTGATACTATGTTGATAAATCTAGGGCATTAGAATTAGGTGATTTATCTTCGAATAGTAACTGCTTGTGAATGCTTTTAACTTCTTTAGATTAGGATCTTCTTCTTCTTTAGACTATTAGTGTTCTTCTTCATCAAATAGTAACCAATGCATGAACACAAATAGACAAGAGACATGGAATGTAGGCTATCAACCAGGGCAAAAAACCTCTCCCTCTTTGAGAGGAAAACCCACACAAATTCTTCTTATAGAGATTCCAATTGACGAATACCAAGACCAAGACCCTTAACCTATTAGCTACTCCAGGACCAAGACATAGGTCCTTTCTACTCCTTTCTTCTTCTTGACTTCTCTTCCTCTTTGACTGAGATCTTCTCCTCGACAAACTGTAGATGCACTAAAGATGTTACTGAATCATGACACCAAAATGTGGTTGTTGTAGCAGTACTGAAACACTGTGGTATATTAGTGAACGGTAGTTCCTTTACATAACTGAACTGTAGTCTCTTCGCAACATCGATATATAATATAGATACCCTTGACCAAATATTGTTTCCCTGTTGAAGTACCGAGACCTTTCTCAATTTAAATCCAAACTGTCATTTCTGTGATTAGCCCTAGACATAAATTCATTGGCCCTTCATCTCTTCCTCGCTATCCATTTCATCACTTCCTCATTGTCCCTTCCATCATACAAGAGATCTAAATCCATCTTTGTTTTACCCATAAAAAAAATAAGAGATATGTGACCAAAAATTTGTCTCTATGGAATAGGATGAGGTGCCTATTTATTGTGGTATTTTCGTTATATTAAGCCAACATGAACTTATGAATAGGTGTGTTTTCACACTATGAGTCGACATGAGTTTGTTACTCCATCTTGAAGCTCACATGGAAGAGTAGGACTTGTGCTTATCATTGGAGAGCTATTGACAATCTTATTGACATATACACATTTGACACGTGCTCAAGAGGATCTCTTCATACATGACATTAATTCTTTGACTTTAATGACAAATCCTAATGCTCAATGGGAGCCATCTATATATAAAAACTCTTTCTCATGAAACCCATGGAGCAAGGCATTAAAAAAATAATTCTATTCTCTTATTTTCATCATTTACAAAAGTCACAATTACATGTCATTATGAAGATTGAACCTAGTTACACTTTTGAACACAACAGAGAGCAAAGATTAATCCAACAACATAGTTAATGGAGCGACAGAGTTGAATGAATGAATTTACACGCAGCGAACAAAAATTTGGACAGGCAGGCATGTAAAGGCAGTTGCTCTCATGAAAACTACAATTTTGACACGAGAGACATGGTTTGACATGACAAATATGACTTGTCTCCAAACAGTCACAAATGTAATGTGAGTTTCAACCCATACTAATACCCCACTAGTAGTTGTCTGTGAGCTACCATTTAATGCTTTCAACTAATGATAATATTAGTTTACCAGTCTCAAAATGCCAAGTAAACAGATAAATATAGCATATGGTTTTTCCTCCCCACCTCGCAAAGAGGCCAAATAAGATGGAGAAAGAGAATGCAGTGTCGAATGTGCAGTCCAGGCCTAAAAACTTTTCTTAATTATGATCATTAGTGATAGTAAAAGTAGTTGAACTAAAACTAACCTCATCATTTCGATTACTATAGTCCCATTCTTTCCTGCAGTAGGGACTAATAAGTATATACATATCCTAAACATCATAATTGAAATTGAGAAAGATACATATCCTATGTTAGAAAATTATATATTACAGAGCAATGGAACACATCAAATATTGCAGAAATATAAACACAGAAAACACATAAAACAAGAGAGACACAAATATATGTGGTTCACCCAGTTTGGGCTATGTCCACAGAGAAACAGCATGTCCTTCCTTTTATATTATCCAACAAACTGAAGAGATACAACCTATAACAGATTCGTTGAAATTCCCTCTTCGCTCTCAATATCCTCTCTCTTCCTCACTCATAATACAGATATACATAGACATATTTCAATTCCCTCATATATAGCGAGGGGGTGCCTTTTAGGGAAAAAAACCCTAAATTAAACATAACTTCTACCATCAAATCCCTGCCTAATGAATGGCTCAGACTGACTACAAAATTACAACATTTTACAAGGAAATTTTACATCTATTTGTTGCCCCTCCATGGACCCCCCCTGCAGCGAATATTTTACCGGTGGCATTACAAACTAGGGTCCAATGCGGTGATACCTTTGAATACAGAAGATAATCAGGCTCCACACCCAACACTCTCCCACTTGGAGATTGATTATAGCAACTCCACCACTGCTTCACTTGCTGGACAATGACTCCACTTTGGACCTGGTTGTTTCTCATCTTCTTCATCATACTTGAAGACCAATTGAAACTAAGTAGATTCTCAGTTTCTCCCTGGTTACAACTTTTGTTAACATATCTGCAGGATTTTGGCTAGTGTGTATTTTTTCCAACTTCAACTGTCCATCTTCCAATGTTGACCATATGAAATGGTACTTGAGCTGTATATGTTTAGTCTTGGAATGAAATGCAGAGTTCCTTTGCAAGATGTATGGCACTCTGGCTGTCACTGTATAACCTGCCCAACTCCTGCTTCTTACCCAATTCATCTAGAAACCTTTGTAACCAAATCATTTCTTTACTAGCCTCTGTAGAAACAACATACTCTGCTTCTGTTGTTGAGAGTGCAACAACACTTTTCAGTTTTGAGACCCAACTGGCAGTTGTTCCACCTATAGTAAACATAGACCTTATTTTGCTCCTCCTGTTATCTCTATCACCTGCCATATCTGTATCAACATATCCCTGTAGAGCAACGTTTGAACCACCAAAGCATAATTCTTGATTTATGGTACCTCTCAAATACCTAAGAATTCAGTTCACCGCCATCCAATGTTCTTTTCCTGGATTATTCATGTACCTGCTTACAACTCCCACTGCATGTGAAATAACAAGCCTTGTGCAGACCATTGCATACATTAAGCTTCCAACTGCTGATGCATATGGAACTTTAGACATATGAGCCATTTCTTCTTGAGTCTTGGGACACTCCTCCTTACTTAATTTTAAATGGCTAGCCAAAGGTATACTAACTGGTTTTGCATTCTACATATTAAAGCTTTTCAACACCTTTTCTATGTACTCACTTTGAGACAATGTTAATTTGTGATTCTTTCTGTCTCTAGTTATTCTCATACCAAGGATTTGTTTTGTAGCACCCAAATCCTTCATTGCAAATGAGTTTGCCAATTTTTTTTTGAGCACATTTATTTCCTGCATGTTAGAACCTACAACAAGCATGTCATCTACACACAATAACAATATAATATAGCTGCCATCATTTTGCCTTTTGAGATAAACACAATGTTCAGAGTGACATCTAGTATAACCTTGTTCAGACATAAACATGTCAAATTTTAGATACCACTGCCTTGGAGCTTGTTTTAAGCCATACAAGCTCTTCTTCAACCTGCACACTAGTTTCTGCTTCCCTTTTACCTCATATCCTTGTGGCTGCTGCATATATATCTCTTCCTCCAAATCCCCATGGAGAAAGGTTGTCTTTACATCTAACTGCTCAAGATGCAAGTCTTCAACTGCTATTAGACTTAAAATAGTTATGATTGAAATCATTTTAACAACAGGAGAAAATATCTCATCAAAATCTATACCCTTTTTGTGTGCAAACACTTTCACCACAAGTCTAGCTTTATACCTTTTTCTACCTCCATCTTCTTCCTTCAACTTGTAAACCCATTTATTCTGCAATGTTGTTTTACCTGCAGGCAACCTCACTAAGTTCCAAGTCTGGTTATGTGCTAAGGAGTCCATCTCTTCTTTCATGGCTTTCTCCCACTTCTTCTTGGTTTCTGCCTACACTGCTTCTTCATAACATTCTGGTTCACCAGAATCAGTCAAAAATACATAATATAATGAAGGAGAGTATTGTTCAGTGGGTCTACTTATCGTGGTAGATCTTCTAACACCACTTTCAGGTGTTTGAGGTGCTTTTTGCTGTTGTGGTTGTTGTTGTTGTTCTGGCAGTTGATCATTATGATTTTCAGGCACCATCACTTTTTCGATGATCTCGTCAAGCACTGTGTATTCTCTGTTTTCTTTTTCCTATTTCTATTCCTGCAGCTAATCCTTATACAAAACCTTTTCATTGAATATGACATATGCTCCTAATGATTTTGTGTTTTTCATAATCATAAAAGCGATAACCAAAATCATTAACACCATATCTAATAAAAGTACATTTCTTTGATTTTGCCTCAAGCTTTGTTCTATTTTCTTTATTAATGTGGACAAAGGCTTCACAACCAAAAGTCTTTAAAAAAGAGTAGTTTACCTTTTCACTTGTCCATGCCTCCTCTGGAATACGACCATCCAAGGAACTTGAAGGCCCTCTGTTTATTAGATAAACAGTAACATCTACAACACCTGCCCAAAATTGTAAAGGCAATCCTGCATGCAATCTCATGCACCTTGCACACTCCATGATTGTCCTATTCATCCTTTCTGACACACCATTTTCTTGTGGTGTTCCTGGAACTATCTTCTCTCTGTGAATTTCATTCTCAGAACAGTACCTATCAAACTCTTTGTTGCAATATTCACCTCCATTGTTTGATCTGAGACACTTCAACCTTTTTCCTGTCTCATTTTCAACCAAAGCTTTCCATTTCTTGAAAGTATCAAATACATCAGATTTATTTCGAATACAATAAATCCAAGTTTTTCTGGTTGCATCATCAATAAAAGTAACATAATAACGAGATCCACCAAGAGATGATACCTGAGCAGGCTCGCATACATCTGTATGCACAAGCTCTAATTTTTCGCTCCTCTTTTTTTTCCCAACTTTGAGGAATCTAACTGTCTTTTGTTTTCCATAAACACAATTCTCACAAAATTTTAAATCAACATGCTTCAAACCTGGCAACAAATTTCTTAAGTGAAGATTCTGCATCCCCTTCTCACTCATGTGCTTGAGCCTATGATGCCATAATGTTGTATCTTCTCTTGTAGAGGTTAAAGCATTAACATAACTAGAAATACCATTGCATAAATACAATGTTTCAACCTTTCCTCCTTTCGCTATTACCAAGGATCCTTTAGTGACGTTCCAGGTTTTATCTGTGAAATTAGTTACGCAACCTTCACATCCCAACTGCTATGTTGAAATCAGATTTTTCTTCATATCTAGAACATGCCTTACCTCCTTCAATAGCCATTGATTTCCATTTTGCTGTTTTATGAAAACTGTACCCATTCTAATGATTTTACAGGGTTTATCATCACCCAATCAAACCTGTCCAAAATCTCCTTGAACATAATCATAAAAATGTTTCCTATCAGGTGTGGCATGGAATGAGATCCCTGAATCTACCACCCAGGCATCAATAATATTTTCTAATGAAAGAATAAAAGCATATTGCAACACATCACCTGTTACATTTGCTTCATGATTAGTTTCTTGCTGCGCATCTCCTTTTTTTCGTTTTCGAGACTTGCAGTCTTTCTTCAGGTGTCCTTTCTTTCCACATTTCTAGCACACTATCCCCAATCTGGACTTGTATCTGCCTTTTCTTGACTTACTACGATATCTTGGGCTCTTTCCTCTTTCCATTTTTCTTCCCCTAGTCTCTGCAGTTAAAGCATTACCTGATGTCTCACCGGAGCTTTTCTGTCGCATTTCCTCGCTAAGGATTACACCGACAACATCATCAAACTTTAAAGTACTAGATATAGAGACAGAGTTACTAATGGACATAACTAAACCATTCTAACTTTCTGGCAATGAGCACAGAAATAAACGAGCCCTAACTTCATCATCAAAACTTACCCCTACAAAACTTAACTGACTGGTAACTATATTAAATTCATTTAAATGATCAACAATAGATCCACCTTCTGACATCTTCATATTAAATAAATGCTTCATAAGAAATACCTTATTTGAGGCCGAGGGTTTTTCATATAGTTTGGTCAATGTCGACATTAAACCCTCTGTTGTCGTTTCCTTTGAAATATTAAACGCTACCAATGCTACTAGGCACAGCCGTATTGTTCCAAGTGCCTTTCTGTCGAGAATATCCCATTTTGTGTCTTTCATACTCGTCGGCTTCTTTGTCTTTCCGCTCAATGGTTGGTACAGATCTCTCTGATACAGATAATCTTCCATTTGCATCTTCCACAGCTAGTAGTTTTGGCTGTTGAATTTTTGGTCCCTAAACCTACCATCTTCCGCCATTGCTCCCACTCAAGCCAGGGACCCTTCTCTCCTGCAAGTTTATCAGCCAAATAGACCTTTGGCTATGATACCAGTTGTCAGAAAATTATATATTACAGAGCAAGGGAACACATAAAATATTGCAGAAATATAAACACAGAAAACACATAAAATAAGAGAGAAACAGATATAGATGGTTCACCCAGTTTGGGCTACGTCCATGGAGAAACAGCCAATCCTTATTTTTATATTATCCAACAAACTGATGAGATACAATCTATAGCGAATCCGCTGTAACTCCCTCCGTTGGGTTGTGTTATATTCTTTCCACATAGTTAACAGGGGGTTTGAGGGGTACCCGTAACCCCACTTTATGGGGTTCGGGGCAGCGCCCCGAAAAATTTTGGTTTTGGACCCTATGTTAGGTTGGGCAGACCCACCTATGGTTTTGTGCATGATTTTCGCACATGTTTTTTGGACGCGATGGTTTTCGGTCCATGGTTTTGGACGTGAAGGTTTTCGGTCCATGGTTTTGGACGCGATGCTTTTCGGTCCATGGTATTAGATGCTTCGACATGTATAAATATGTATTGTAACATTGAAAGGAACATAATGAAAAATCAAGCTGGTAGTCCCGGTTTTGGGATCTAGTGGGAAATCTCTGTGTATATGTTATGTGTTATGCTCTCGCATTTTTATTTTTTCCTGTGATTTAGAATTTGTATGGAGGTAATTTCTGTACGGGGTTAAAAACTACAAGCCTTTGTTGTTCAATAGATTGAACAGAAATTGTCCCATTCGCTAATCTTTGCATAAAAAGCAGTGAAAGTTAGTCTTGAGAGACAAATCATATCAAAGGCGATTTCGTTCACTTCCTGTTGAAATTCTATCAAAACCTTATTACATCATGGCAAAAATGCGTAAAAATGAGGAAACATATAATTTAATCAAGGGTATATTTATACTTGTTGCGTGGCCCAACATGGTGTATGGTTGTGGATGTGTTGTGGTCGGTAAGCCCAACCGCTTCATGACCTCTGCTAAAATGAGGTTCTTTTGGCTCCCACTGTTGACAATGAACTATAGCGGGGAGCCCTTCACCCACATCTGGGAGTGGAAGAGGCACTCCTCCTCCTACGGACATTTGGGTTCCTCCTTTTGGATCTTCATGGTGTCAACAGTGGCATTGGGCTCTGCATCGATAATCTGCTTCCCTTTGTCATTCCCCTTGTTAGGTTCTGAATTAGAGTCGGAACATGCATCTGATTCTAAAGCCTTTAGCTCAGCCACTAGTGACTGCTTGGCCCAACACTCACTTATGTTGTGAGTGGAGCTCTTATGGAACTCACACCACTTTCCCGTGTCCTTTTTTGGCTTTGTGATGGTTTTCTTTGCTTGCAGCTTTAGCAAGTTGTCCTGGGCTACCTCACCTTGGCTTTGTCCTTTGTTCTGCAGATTGAGGGCACCTTTCCCTTGCTTCATATTTGTAGATCCAAAGTCTCGCTTCTTCTGTTTAAACTTTTTCTCGATCTTGATGACATATCGTTATGCCATGCCGAGCGAGGAGATGTTTAGGAATTTTATTTTGTCTTGGATGTATCTATGAATGTAGTCGCAGTATTTGAGTACAAAATGATTATCTGAATCCTTGATACCTAACTTTGCAAGAAGGGTATGAAAAATATTGGTAAACTGTAGCACGTCTTCATCCCTTTCCTGCCGGAGCATGGTCCACCTTATGTATTGATCCTCATAGCTTCCGACAGGGTAGTACTGCTCCTTGATGGTAGCCCAGAATGAGTTCCAAGTGGGTGAAACTAAAAATAGTGAGGCCGTACTTTCATCCTTCTACTCGCAATAGGTTTCCTAGCAGTCCTTGACATGGGGGGCGGCTTTGAGAAGAGAGAAAGTAATATTTTCCTTGCCGAAAAATCATGAACAAAAAAAATACCCGTTTAGCACATATAACCATTTATCTATAGCGTCTGCATCTATCTAACCCTCAAATATGGGAATTTCAAAGTTAACTTGTACCTTAAAGGGTGTGGCACTTATAGAGTAGATGCTGGAAGTAGATGTGTCACCCTTGGGCAAGTGCTGAAGGTTTTGGGAAAAGTTGTCCATCATCGTGTTCCTTTGTCACTCGAGGGCCTCTTCGAGCAAGATTTTGATAGTATCTCCTGCACTCTCATCTTTCTTTTCATCTGCCACGGGAAGCCATTGGGATTTGTGAGGTTGGTCTTGCAAAGGTTCTACTATTTCAAGCCCTAACTCCTTATATCTCGACCTTGTTGGGGAAATGCAAAGAAAAATGGAGAAAGAGCAAATCCCTTTGATACCACTAATCCAGATTTAAACAGGAACAAAATAAAGTACAGGAATAAACATAAGCATAGTGATGCAACATAAATAATACTTCATTTCATTAATGGAGAATACTAAAATATGATTACAAAAAGAAATGGAAATAAACCAACTCAGACGATGGTAGCTTATCTCTAAGAAGTGATGTGGCGGCTACATGCCTTTGAACTATCTTACCATGAGGCTCAAAGGCCTATTTACTGTTGAGAAACAATGGAAAACCCTAAACATCCAAAAACCTATGGGCCCCGTTTTGGGTAAATTGGTACATCAACTTTCTGGGGTCTTAAATTTTGCATACAATCTTTGTTTGACGCGCACAATACCTCGTTATAAATATCTGTCTAAGGGCTAATACTTTGGGATAAGAAAAATGGGTCCTAATTTTCAAAAAAAAGTGTCGTTTAGGGCCTCAAAATGGCTCCAGAAGTTTAGGATCCAACAAACTGCTAAAAATAGTAAACTTTGCTACAATTAAGGAAACTAAAAAATTGAAAGAAGGGGTCCAAGTGGGTGTCGAGTGGCCACCAATATCCACCTGGATCATTGATTCCCTTGATGAATCCAACAATGGCTAGAAACTAGCTAATATACCTGTCAAATACATGTTCATGAATCTATCACATATCTACATAATGTGTGACAAGATTAGGGTTAAGAAGACTTCATGTATTCAAAGAATTCATTCGTTTGGAATTGCGGTATCCAAACATAGTCAAAGGAATTCTTGCATAATTCAGTTCTTTTTCCTTTTTACCTTGTTGCAATCAAGTCTTACTATGTAGTGTCACATCACCCAACTATTAGTTATATAAACACATCAAATATTACCCTGTCATGCTAATACCAAGCATATTTCCCTGCAAATGCTCACACCTGTCGATCACATGTTCCAAAGATCAAGACAACATACATATTAATTTGAAATCAACCTTTACCAACCC
The DNA here is from genome assembly GCA_000404065.3 of Pinus taeda. Taxonomy (NCBI): domain Eukaryota; kingdom Viridiplantae; phylum Streptophyta; class Pinopsida; order Pinales; family Pinaceae; genus Pinus; species Pinus taeda. The sequence continues at coordinate 35,924 of APFE031698715.1, read as the reverse complement.
TAACAACCATGTCATAATCAAAAATCAACTCACATTCATCGTTCATAATACATAATGCTACAACTATCACCCACTTACACTCAAGTGCATATCGATTGTCTCAACACATATGTATTAGTATAACTATCTAAAAACAATTTCATTTCTTCATGCAATCTTAAGACACATACTCATATCATGCAATTAATCAAACATTCAAACACTAGATAAAAAACATAATAGACAACAAACACTCAAACGCGAGATAGATGACATAATCAAACACTCAAGCACCAAGTAGACGACATAAGAAAACTCATACCTTAATGTATCTCAGGGGAGACTATCTTGTTTGCACAATCAATATAGATTAGCATGATATAACTTCACAATATATCAATTCAAACAAAAATAAGGTCATGATATCCCTAACAGTAACTAAATAACATGTTCACATCATAAACTCATAAACAATTGTCATTCATGCATAACAATTAGATATGCCCACTTAGTATAGATTAGTACAACATAATATCACAATTATATTGACTCATACCTGAGTATCATAATTACAATCATATGCATAGACCAATCCAAATTAATACGATACATATACTAATTAAGGGATTTTTGAGGTCTAAAATGGGCCTCCTTGTTATAGCACCATTTATCACGCTTGGTATTTGTGATGCTTGGTTTATGGCCTAGGGCAACCCCTCCTTAGAGTTGGTCCAAATATATTAAAAACAGTGTTTTATTCCCTATACGCTTCTTTTCCCTGAGATAAAAGCATGTACATGTGGGTTGGTCAATACCCAACCCGTGTATATGTGTTAAAACACTTGAAGAAATTAAATTTCCTTAATTATGAGCATATTTCATGACTTTTACCTGTTGATTACCTCCTATTGCTCGTGGTCCAACTATTTCCCAACTGTTTCCCAACTAAAAAACTAACTGGGAGAAGTATAAATAGACTTCTATGAGAGGGTCTTAAGGAGGAGAATAAATAGAGTTATTATACTGAGATTATCCCTGACTGAGTCTGATGAATCCCTGTGCCTCATGCAATTCCTCAAGTTTTAGGAAACCCTTGTTTCCTTGATTATAGATATACTCCCTCTTGCTTGAGATATCATGGTGTTGGCTATGCAAGAAGATTGTTGAAGGCTAGGATAGGACGAATCTGGAGGATGGTTCGACTTGGAGCTGAAAGAAGAAGACTCAGGTGAATTCTCTCCATGTTATTTATAGCTTACTTCAATAAAAGAAATGTTGTCTTGTTTTCGAAAATAACTTTGTTTATGCATCAAATTGTGTTGTAATTCATGTACGAATGTTGTTTTGATTTATAGTTGATCATTAGCTTATATGATATAAAGTTAAATTTTGTGAATATGCTTTACTTCTATACTGCTATGTATGTTTGAATTAAATGACTTTTAGGTCTGATAAACACCGGGAGTTGCAGAGGGTTTGAACCTTGCGGGATCTACTCAAACAAAGGAAATCTGGGTATGATCGCTCTTGCATATTTTGTTTATATAAGTATTTTTCCTGATTTGTATGAGTGTTTCTTGTTGTATTCTGCTTATTCTCTGTTGGGGTTCTAACCCAAAGACCTAGGGTACTTATTCCCATAACAAAATTGGCGACTCCACTGGGATAACAATCTTGTTATTCCTAGTTTGGGTTGTTCAGTGTCAATCAGGGCTCAATTTTTGGTTTGCTTGCTATTACGGTCTAATAGAGTCTCAGACCTTAAGTTTGATCTGGCTTTGTTTTTTATTTTTCTTGCAAAGCTTTGTATACACATTTTACTCTATTTACCATAGCGTACACATGCTTGTTTTCGTATACACGAGTTTCCTTTATCATAAGCACGTGTATGCGCCCCTGTGCTTGAACACAATCACGTATACCATTTTTTGCATTGTTTTTTCAATTCTCTCTTCCTAGAGAGATTTGTTGCCTAGTTTTCTTAGTCTCTTTCTGTCTGAAGAATTTCATTATTCTGCAAGCTTACTGTTTCAAAGTCTCTTCCTCATTGAAAAGATTTGGCCTAGGTTTGCTTTTTGAGAAAGTTTGTAATTAGTGTTTTGGCACACAAGACTTCGTTTAGAAGTTCTTGATTGTTCTAGTCCTCCAAAAAAGGAGATTGTTTTCAATCTCAGTGTCAAGCTCGGTTTTTGATCTACTTGCTTTGATTTCCATCATTTTGTGGCCTTATAGCTTTTCTTGCTTTTTGAAAGTCTTTTTGAGGAATTTGAAAGTATTTATTTCCTAGCTTCTTTGTCAGTTTGTCAAGCTCTTTGCTGCTATTTGGGTCGTTTAGTACAAGTTGAAGCCTTTTTGCTCAAGTTTTCATTCATTGTCAAATTTTTAACTTGCAAGGACTCCTTGTGCTCTTCTTTCAATATTTGAGTTTTAGTGGCATTTAAAGTGATTTCAAATAGTTGTTTTGGTTGTTTCTTGAAAAAGAAAAGATCTCAAAAAACATTGTTTTTGTTTTCTTTTTCCAAGTTTGATTTTGGTTTCTTTTGATCTTTTAAAGTGAATTGTGATCTTTTGTGATTTGTCCTTCTTGTTTGGAGAGAATTTTGTATTCAAAATTTGTATCCTCTTCAATACTTAAGTTGGATTATTAATATTTATAAACAATTGATTTTGTTTTTTTTAGAATGATTTAGGATCTTGCATCTTCATTACACCTTGCATTAGGGTAGTTTGCATTGTTAAAGCATCAATAGTCTTTTTAGTTTTTGCATGTGCGAAGTGTGTTTCAAGAAAAGAGAAGAAAAAAGTATTTTTCTTTATAGAAGTTTCATAGAACCCACGTAGAGATCTCTTTTCATCGAGTAACAAATGATTGCATTCATGTAGTTAGTTTTTCATTGATTTCTTTTGCATCATACAAACACCATTGGTTTCACTTCCATCTATACCCTTGAATTAAAAGAACAACCATTAAAATCAAGCACTTAATTAAAATAAACTAGAAATTTTGTATTGTCATCAAAATACACCAACAAGTTTAGGTTTATTAGGGCCTTGGATTAGGCAAGAGGAGAGTTAACTCTCCAAGGCCGCTCTAAGTTACAAAACATAGAAGTTTGATTAATGAGCGATATCCAATAGTGTGAGGGAGAATGGGAAAGCTCCATGACTGGGAGTAAAGCACAAGGGTTAGTGAAGATAAGGACAAGAGATGCTTCCTCTCTTACTTGTCAGATCCTACCTCACGACTGTTCCACTCGGCTTTTGATACGAGTTGGTGACCATAGTTTCCTATCCTAGGAACCACATAGGTGGTTGCGGAGGGGAATCCCATGGCACCTAAGGTTGAAATTGTATCATGTTCAACAGTACTTCTAGAGGGCACCCTTGCGAAGCTTGGGGGTTTTCACTAGCAAAGGCTGTTGTCTGGAGGTCAGCGTAACTACCTCTAATATGTTCGCTAGTAGGTCTGGGGCGTAATTACCCCAGTCTATTTTGGAAGTCCCTTGCTATTAAATTTCTTGTATTTTAGTGTCTGGTCCTAATCACCCCTAGTGGAAATACTTGAGAGTTGTTTGATTTCTGATATCTTTAGGGACATTTTAGTGATTGTTCTATGCTCCTAGTCAGCCTAACTTTATAATTTTTGAGTCTTTAAGTAGATCTTTTAAATAATCCAAAGTGGCTGACCAACCATCTTGATGATCCGGGAGACTTCGTGGGCTATCACCTACGAGTCTGGAGCCTTCTCTTAGAAGGCATAGGAGCAATTCTGCCAGTGGTTTCCAACTAGTGGCAGCAGGCGCATCAGAGATTGATCCTCCACTTGGGGGCTTTAGTTCACAAGATAGACTTGGTACCAGTACAAAGTTAGAGAGGAACACACCAGTTCTTTCTCGAGTACTCTTCCAATCAGAAGATAGTATTGAAGTAAAAGAGCTTTCAGAGTCAGTTCCGGCTCTGAATTCTCCTCTCCCTCCTGACCATCCAGACGTTTTATTATATGTTGGAACTCCGACTCACTGGCCTTCAAGCCCGGGTTTACATACATCTATTCCTTCGGTGACCACTGCTAGAAGCATGACATCTACGACGAGTGTTGCGAGCATGCAGACTCCCATATCTATTCAAGGGGGAGGAACTATTTCCATCCCTTCTAATACTCCCAACATGACTATATTTGGGTCTATTTCCATTCTGTCAACGAGTGGAAGTTCTCAAGCTACTGCATCTAGTTTTCGATTCTTCCCTTTTGGAATGTTGTCTCAAGGTATTCCTTCAGTTCCTTTGAACATACCATTGACCGGCTCTACATCCATGATGAGTGGATCAAATTATTTTTAGGGTTTCCTGTTTGGAAGTGGTCATATACCACATTCAATCTGATAGTAGGGTCAATGCCTTTTCCATTTATAAGTCAAGGTAGTAACCCCTTCTAGTGTTGGACAAACCCTGCAGTTAGTGGGATGGAAGCTGGGAATCAATTTTTCAGCCAATAAGGGCAAGTGTTGTATTCTTCAATTAATTTGTTTCAACGCTTTCCACCCTTTTCTAATGAATGGAGCCCTTATCAGGGGCTTTCAGCTCCTTTCAATAAATCGTTAGGGGGTAACTTCACTGGTTTTAGAGGATTTTTGGTAGGAGTTGGTCAAACTCCAAATTTTGCTGGACCACAAGGATCACCTTTTGGTTCAGTAGGCTCTACAAGTTACTTCAACCAACTTGGTTCCTTTCAAAATCCATGTCATTCTTTTCAGACCTTTGGGAACCCCGCCTGCTCTTGATGGAATTCCCAAGGTCCCCCATGACTTCCTTTTCTGGCCACGCTTAATTTTCCAGACTTGACTAAATTAATGAATGATCCAATTAGGTACAATCTAGCTTGGCCTCCAGTCCCAACTAAACTTCCCTCGAATATTCCAAAGTTTGAAGGGAAGAGTGGTGAAAACCCGGGAGACCATGTGACCACATTTCACTTATGGTGCTCATCCAACTCCCTGATAGAAGATTCGATCAGGTTGAGGTTATTTCAGTGCACCCAATGCGGCCAAATGGTATATAGAGTAGCCAGGGGGTACCTATACTTGTTTCGATGATTTGGCTAATATTTTCTTGAAATATTTTTAGTTGCTTGTCCGCTATGAAGCTGGAACTAAACTTCTGGCCAACTTTCAGTAAGACACAACATCTCACATTTTGGATCACATCTAGGAATGAAGAATGAGAAAAAGGTTTATCAAAGCTGAAATTCCACTAGAGTTCCTTCTCAAATGGTTTCTTAAATCTTTACAACTTGAAATCTCAAAGGATGTTTCTCTTTCCGGTGTTTATTTGGAAGAGTAGGGTATTTTTCAATCCCAACAATTAGAAATGATATATTCTCAGTCTAGGACTCTTCAGAAATTCCTACCTGATGCTCCTAGATCTAAGGTTGATTTAGCCAAACCGAAGCTAGGCCCTCATGCCGATGGTATAGTTGGATCAACTGCGTAAATACGGTGAACCTTTTGAACCAATTGTAGTAGTTGTCTCTACAAACTGCTTCTTCTAACCAGGCAACACCATCTACACCTTCACCTTCCCAACCTACCTCTATAAACGCTCTCCAGGCGTCCAACCCCAAACTAAATCAACAATCCGATGGGAAGAGGAAGGGACGAGGAAAGAAGAAGAACCAGGAGGGGAAAGGTAATGTGAACAAACCTAGCAATGGTGCCAGTGAGGGTAAAAAGGAGTCCAAGGAAAAGGTTAAGTTTCCATGAAAGTTATGCAATGGAGATCATTTGAATCACCTTTGCCCTAAGATACAAGATGCTCAACACTTGTTAGTGCCGCAAGGGTCCTCTAGCTCCCAAGTTGTTATGACTAACCCTTTTCTCCAAGGGTGGCAATTACTTGTTGCCACGAACTCGAATGCTGGTACCTCCACAGTGGACAACGAGGAAGGGAAAAATTACTCAAATGTTTATATGATGAAATCTCATGTCGATGTTGCTACACGAGCACACAATTATGGTGAAACAGAAACATCTAAGAATAAATTTGTTGCCGAAACCACAGACCCTCTGCTAAGTCCATACCTCAGATACCAAAAGGTTCCGCAAGTGATTGACTATTAACCCTAATGCTAGGACAACCCATAACTACTTGATTGTAGAAGATCTAGCTCAAAGTCCTTGTGCTATGTATACTTTGGAGGTACTCCAATGATGTCCTACTCAGAGAAGTGCTTTGCTTTCGATAATCGGTGCAATAGATCCAAAGAATTATTTAGTGCTCACTTTTGATATGTTGGATGTCAAAAAGAGACTTCCTCACCATATGGCTTTCCAGATAAAGTCCACTTATCGAAAAACCAATATTTTTTGGAAAGTTATAGATGAGGGAGCTTCCACATGTGTAATGTCTATGACATGTTGGAAGGCCATTGGATCACCTTCAACTATTCCTTCACTAATTCTCTTGACAGCATTTGATAGACATTCTCATAGGCCACACAGAATTATCTTGACCTTTCCTATATGTGTTGGGGGGAAGGTCATAAATGTTGAGGTGGAAATCATTGATGCCAAATTGGATTATAATCTCCTCTTAGGAAGGAATTGGATTTACGAGATGGATGCCATAGTTTCATCTTTATTCTGCATCCTTTGTTTTCCTCATGAGGGGAGAATTGTTAAAATTGATTAGTTAGATTATTCTCCAGGTGACTCCCATGCAACTTTGGATTCTATCGTTCCATTGGTGGATAATCCCCATCAACCTATTGAGAATTTATGAGTTGGGATGCACTCTTTGTTGATGGGTATATTTGATCTTCCTCCTCCTATAGCTAGAATCAATGCAATTTCATCATCCAGGGGGCCTTCACGAAAAGAGTTCTTTTGAACTCATGTACCACCACATTAGATGGAGGGAAGGTTGGTGGAATGGCATTTCCCATGTCTGCAATAGAACTTAGCTATCAATCTATCATTAACTCTACAGACAACCATCCCACTCCTTTTTCACAAGAGGAGTTAGATGGTGATGTGCCTCTAGCTTGGATCCTCGACTCTACTTTTGCTATGGATTTCTTAGATACAATTTTACCGTATGAAGAATCAATTTTGGAGGCAATGATGGGTGTAGATCAACCATGGGAAGATTTACATCATCGTTCATTTTTCTTCCTCCATTACATGAAGTTGAATCCAAGTTCTCCAATTTGCTTACTAGCGATGTTTGTACAGTTTCAAACCCTTTGGCTCCAACACAATTATTTGTCGAAGGTAATATGTCAATTATCTCAGGAACTGTACCTATAAACATCTCCAGGAATCCTAAAATTATAGAAAATGTCTTCATTGGAGCCGATTGTTCCCCTAAATAAATTCAAATTTACACCGATCTCTTTAAAGAGTTTCGAGATGTGTTCACTTGGTATTATGAGGAAATGCCTGGAATTGATCCATCTATAGTCCAACATGAGATCAAGACGTACGAAAACACCAAACCTATTCGTTAGAAGCTTCGACCTGTCAATCCTCAGAAAGCAGCAACTATTAAATCTGAAGTTGAAAATTTGCTTAAGGAAAGTTTGATATACCTCGTTCCTCTAATGGAGTGGCTTTACAATTCAGTCCTGGTAGATAAAAAGCAAGTAACAATCCGAGTATGCACCGACCTTAGGGATTTGAATAAAGCTTGTCCAAAATACAATTACCCCACACATTTAATTGATCAAATTGTTGATGAATGTGTGAGTAATGAAATTTTTTCATTCATGGATGGATTCTCTGGTTACAATCAAATTACTATCCGTCCAGAGGACCAGCACAAGACAACCTTTATTTGTCCCTAGGGTACGTTTGCACACAAGAAGATGCCTTTTGGTCTTAAAAATGTTGGAGCTACTTTTCAACGAGCCATGTCTTATGATTTTGATGACATCAAACATGTTATTGAATCATATTGGATGACTTAGTTGCTCATTCTCACAAGAGAATTGATCATCCCATCCACCTTTGGTTAGTTTTTGAGAGATGTCATTTTTATAAAATCTGGTTGAATCTGAATAAGTGTGTTTTTGAGGTCACATCTGGTCGGTTGTTAGGATTCATTGTATCAACTGAATGGATTCGAGTTGATCCTTTCAAGGTTGAGGCAATAATTCAGTTGCCTCCCCCGTCTTCCATTTGTCAACTTCAAAGTCTCCAAGGGAAGGCAAATTTCTTGAGAAGATGTATAGAAAATTACGCTGATATTACCAAAGGATTTATGTGTTTGCTTAAGAAAGGAGTTCCATTTTTTTGGGTGACTTTGCACAACGATCTTTTGATGCCTTGAAATAGGGATTAATCTTTGCTCCATTGTTGAGTCCACTAGATTATGGTAGAGATTTCCTTTTATATCTCATTGTGGCAGAATCAACCATATGTATGGTTCTAGTTCAGGAGGATGATTCTCTTAGTGAGCATGTAATCTACTACTTGAGTCGAGGCTTAGTGGAACCTGAGCTAAGCTATTATCCTATCGAGAAGTTGTCCTTGGTAGCTATCCATGCTATCCAGCAGCTTTGTCATTATATTCTTCTATGTAAAACATTCGTCTTAGCGGCTGCCAATACTTTTTAGTTTGTCCTCAATAGGCAAGTGGTTGGGGGCAAATACAATCAATGGATTGTTATTTTGCAAGAATTTAATCTTGAGTTCTTGTCAGCCAAATCTAAGAATTCATTTGTTTTTTCGGAATTAATTTCCGAGCTGTCTTGTGAGGAAGCCATTGTTTATGAGGAAAATTTCCCCGACAAACATTTATTCCTCATTTCTTCACAAGATCCATGGTACGAAGATATCATTTATATATCTCTAGACTTCAAAGTTCCCACCTGCTTCCTCCAAAGATGAGCATCAAAAGTTACGTCACCTTGCCAAAAACTATGTTATCATTGGTGATACATTATATTGCCAAGGGGTTGATTCAATCCTTAGGTGTTGCTTAACTTTGGAAGAAGTAGAGTTTGTACTTAATGATTGCCACATTGGAGCTTGTGGCAGTCATCTACCAAGGCTTGCAACAACCCAAATTTTTTTGCGTGCCGGCTAAATTTGGCCTTAAATTTTAAAATATTGTATTGAAGCGGTCAAACATTGCCAACCTTGTAAAATTTATACTCGAAAAATGTGTGCGCATCCAGCTCCACTTATTCCTGTTATCACTGTTGGTCCATTTACGAAATGGGGCATTGATTTCACTACTTGTAATCTGCCTTCGGTGGCGCATCATAAGTACATCATTGTGGCCATAAACTACTTTACAAAGTGAGCTGAGGCCATGCCTACTTACAAAAATGATAGTGAAACAACAACCTTGTTTCTCTTCAATCAGGTTATTTCCTGATTTGGTATCCCAAGAGATATTGTCACTAACCATGGCAGTCACTTCCAGAATCAACTAATGACCAAATTGGCTCTCAAGTTTGGTTTCCGGCAGGAGCACTTGTCTCCATATTATCCTCAGGCCAATGGGAAAGTCAAAACTGTGAATAAGTCCCTCAAGGCTATCCTGCAAAGGACAATTGACAAAAATCACTCCAATTGGCACATCATGTTGTACTCAGCACTCTGGGGATACTGAACCTCGGTGAAGACTACCAACATTTTTACTCCTTTTCAATTAGTTTACAGGTTGGAATCTATTTTTCCTATCGAATGTGAAATTTTGTCCCTTAAGCTAGCTGTAGAACTTCTTCTAGAGACGTCTGGTCTTGATGAATGCCTCGTTCATTTGGAACATCTCTATGAGCAGCATCAAGATGCCACCATAATAAACAAGGCCCATAAGAAGAGGGTTAAAACTTAGTATGATAAAGTTGTCTGTCCTCAGGTTTTTTCTGAAGGTGACCTTGTCTTGGTCTATGACCAAGACAAAGACGCTCTGGGGGCAGACAAATTCAAGTCTATGTGGTATGGTCCCTTTGTAGTCAAGCGAATTTTGGGGAAAGGGGCCTACGAATTAATTGATTTTGAAGGGAACAAGCTGGCAGAGCCTCGAAATGGGCTCTACCTTAAAAAGTATTTTGCTTAGGTTTCGGCCGAGCAATTGCTTGTTTGTATATATTGTATTTTTTTACATATTTGTCTAGAATTTTGTGATCTCGACATTTTTTTTATCTACTTTGGCAGGTGTTGATGGATGATTTGATATATTTCGGATTCACCGACGATGCTAGTCAGCACACTCAAAATCTTGTTACCGCAGCTTGGGTGATTTATTATCCATCTGGACAGTTGATGGTATTGAGGGGAGTATGTATTGGTCCTGCTTCGAATAACATTGCCGAATATACTGTCGTTATTAATTTATTATCCGAAGAAATTTCTTATGGGATTGATTCGTTGGTAGTTTATCTAGACTCAAAGCTGGTAGTGTCACAATTAAATAAAATTTATCGGGTTCGTGATTATATCGCTAAATTTTGAGAGTGAGAATGTTGCATTGGTCACTTATTTATATTACATATGTTCACATTCCACAATCTGACAATTCATTAGCAGACTCTATTGCTAATCAAGCATTAGATTGGCATATTAATCATTCATCAAATTAAACAAACATCAAAAATTTTAATTTGTATATATATCATAAAATCTCTTGTATATAGATAAAGTGTTCAAAAAATAATATACAAAATTGGGATGAAATTCCCTTAAAATTTGGATTCATGCCCATAATCATGTCCAGTCTATCTATCGACCCGGCTTAGGATGAGTGGCTAAAAAGTTAACTATTGCAATGGCTACACACCGAAGTATGTAGACCCATTCCTATGGTACCCCTACCATGCGGCGTTGCATGTCCTCGAGTAGATCCTCTATGGTTATCATAGGTACCTGGTGAGTCAGTCTCACCAAGTTTCTCTGAACTGCATATAAGACTCTCTCTGTCTTAGCTTCTGCCTCTTCAGCACCTCTTCCGTGAAGCCCGTGCCTCAGAAATCCATCTGGTCCTACTGGACCCACATCTTGATCATGGTCATTTTGTTAGTATTTTGTCTCATCAAAAATATTTCTAAGTTCATTTCATATTTAAAAAATAAAAAATCTTTAAAATTTACAAAAACTTAAAAAATTGTTACTTATGTCTCCCCATGCTGCGTTTGGTGGCAACACCAACTCTAGATCTCCTCAGAAATCCATACCAGCATAGGGGTAGTCATCGACTGTGATGATCTTTTGGTCCCACCAGGCGAAAAACTCATCATCAAAAGTCGTCCTAGGCACATCCTTGTCTCCAAGGCATTTCATCAAGTCAACCCATCTACCCATTTGAGGATCTCGAAGGTTGTTGATGGAGATAGATACTTTGGGACATAACCCAGGTACCTTCTCGAAGAAGAATGAGCATAAGATAGTCCCATATCCAAAGTTCTTTGTTTGACCCTTCTAAATAGAGGTCAATTGGCTCTTCATGTTTGTCAAAAGAGGTGTGCACTAGTCGAAAACTGTGGTAAGGCATTCATCTGCCAGGCTCATGGACACTCATGAAGCCTGATGGAGTGAAGCTAATCCATTTACCCTTCCAATGGTAAATAACAGAATCCTCAGAGATAAAATTTCCACGTGTTTGATTGGAATCTGACTTCCAATCTTCTCCAGGTGTCCATAACAGTATATATGTACATAGTATTCTACTGAAATACTACTTCTTGTCCTGCCAATTGAATGCATGACCTCCCCTCTTCGAGAGAGATATGCAATAAAGTAGATGTCTTCAACCTCAATCTGTAGAGGCATCTAGTCTATCATGAAGGAACCATCCTCCGCACTCTAGTAGTGGATCAGCAGTTCGAGTAGGTGTGTGTTGGCTTTCATGTTTGCCATTTTGAATAATTTAAATAAGCCACAACCTCTCAATGCGTCTAGTGCATTTTGGTCATTCATTACCTCATTGTCAATTGTGGTATGCTCTCTTTCTCTCCATGTGATGGTCATCCTGAAAAAATTTGAGTTTCAACCTTTAGTTTTTGTGTTTAAACTTTAACTCATGTACACGCGGGTTCCCTTTACATTCAATGGTGTGTAGGGTCATCGTATATGAGGGTTGATCACATCCAACCTGTGTGTACATAGAGTTGGACTTTTGGGCATAAATTCCTATGGTCAAAGCTTTATGAAAAATTATAAAAACTATCAGAAAAAATTACAAGCATGATTTGAGGGTTACCTGATAACTTTGGTGCGATTTGAACGATCCAATTGTTCAAAGGAAAACTTGCTCCTTTTTTATCCACAACTCTTTGCTCCAAACAAAAGTAAAAAAACTGTGAGTCCAAAAGTCATTATATAACTTTGAAATTGCAAAATACTTTTTCAAAAATTGATTTTTGTCTCATTGATTTTTTGACCTGTGGGCTTGGATTGTCGAGAATGGGTTATTTTTTAGGATATTTTGAGACTTCTTCAAGATGTTATTTCGGTCCCATGACCGTTGACCCATCATGGCAGGTATCGTTCACTCATTGGCATATAGGTTAGGGGAAACCCTTTTTTCCATTGCATCTTGCATACTAGCCTCCGTTCAATGAAACATTAGCCATAGGGTTGACCTCATCATGTCTTGGTTAACAAGCCATGTTCACTCGCTGATTTTTAAACCATGATGTGATGGTAGAGCCATCCTTTACATGGGCATCTTAGTTAGAACCTTGATAACATTGGTTGCCCATGCTGCTATACCGAGTAGGCTCGGGAGTCCTTTTTAGTCCCTCTATGACTTGTGCATTGGAGTCACATTCTCCTTTCTTTGGCATTGATTTCTGGCCTTATACCCTTGAGGCTCCTTTGTGTTGAGTTGTACTGCTGCATTGCATTTTGACTATTTGCACCTTTTGGCCTTGCGTCAACTTCACTTGATCTTGTGTTGAAGCCACTTATTCGACCATGTCTTCTACAAAATCAACCATGCAATAACTTAGCTTCTACAACTTGACGCATTCTTTGACCCGTGGAAAGAACATCCCTTTGAGTGTCCTTGACCAGTTTCACCTCCCTGCATTGAGCATAGGAATGTTCCCATCCTAGGAACTAGATCACTATTTCTCTGACACTCGTTCTTTCCACTGTACTATATCATTCTTTTATTCTTTTTCCAGCTTAAAGAAAAAGACAAAAAAATTATATATTCCAAAAAGAGTGGGAATAGGACAACATTTCCATATTTTGTTGGCAGCCAGAGTCAGCCGTGTTGCCCTTGAACAAAGCACTCAAAAGAAAGTCTCTCCTCCATTTTGGGTGGGATTTAGTTTGAATTAAGTACACCTTAACCTTGTTATTGAGTCAGTACTCCTCTGATTGGTTACCTCTTCCAATTATATGGATAGTTTGCTTGTGCCTCCTGCATGACGAACTTATATAGGGTTATCATATGTTGCCATATAGTCATCATTCAGTCATGATTTTGTTTAATCTGCAGAATATCTTGACCTATTTTTCAGTTGGCCATCCCTGGTTGTCAATGTCATGTTTTTCATCACATCAATTATATTGGTCCTTTGCTCATGCTGGTTTGAGAAAGTCTTTATTGACTTCTTGCTAGTGGGTCTTGTCCTTATCGATGATGACATATTGTTCTAGGGGCAGGCTTAGAGCTTCACCCTGACCCTAGTTTCATTATTGATAGATCAACTTGTGCTCAGCATCAATCAGTATCATGGGTCTTTGACTGAGTTTTTTCCCTTGTGTTCGACATCATCTTTCATTATCACATATTGGGATTCATGCAATACCTTGGTTTCCATTTGACCCTATTGGTGGATTCCTCGCCTTTGTGTCAACTTTCATTATTGGTTGGTTCAGAGGGTTTCTATCGTGCGCTAGCTACATCTAGTGTACGATGGAAACATGCTTTGGTTGGGTTACTACATATTTTTCATCTGATTCCTTCCACATTATTGGCCTACGAGTTACACTCACGCTAGATTGATGAAGGATGCCTTAATGCCTTCCTTCTAGCGGATCTTTTCCTATCAAATATAGCTCATTTTCTCTAGGACAAAGATCTAGAGTCCATTTGGCAGTACCTTGGGATTGGTAGTCATCAATGACAGATTCCTTCACTATCGATAGTAGGAAACCATCATTTTCCCCACATTGATAGATTATTCCAAGTGTTCAAATTCAACTCATTTATTCGCATTGTTAGATTGTACTGGGTACCTTGACTCTCATTTTCATTATTGGTGAGTAGTCTCGCGTTTGTTAATGGTATACATCAATGACCGGTAATCAAAAAATTTCTCACATGGTCGACCTCATATCATTTATTCGTAGAAATGTACTGCGATGGTTAGTGAATACCTCAGGTTGCATTAGCATGTCTTGGTTCACTTGTCAGTTGCTCCTGTTGCTGCTAGTTGACACCATCCACCGTATATGTTGCAGTTCTTCACAGCGACATCTTATATGTTGGCATCTGAGTTGCAATGTAGTATCATTTTATTCCATCATGTTCATTTAGTACTATTGGGATTAGTTTTTGACATTAGTGATCAGCTTCATCTTTCAGCTTCATTAATCGTCTTCTTATATGTGATATTCATACATGTACTTTTTCGATCATGATCAGATGATCCATTATGTGCTTTCAGTTCTTTGTACTTGTATACATATTTTTTCCACTTGTACTTGATATGCAAACATGCTTTACTTTCTCTGAGCATGGAAATGCCCACCTCAGACAACATTTTCTTTTTGATCTCTTTTTGATGGCTTGGTAGGCTGAATTCTGGTGAAGTCCTTCTCAGTTTTGACAAGATTCTTTCCATACACTTAATACATTTCGGCCATCATGTACCCCTTCTGACCTCATATATTAGGGGCCATTTGTCATAGCACGATTTATCACCCTTGGTATTTGTGATGCTTGGTTTATGGCCTGGGGAAACCCCTCCTTCCAGAATTGGTCCAAATATATTAAAAACAATGTTTTATTCCTTGTACGCTAGTTTTCCTTGAGATGAAAGCATGTACACATGGGTTAGTCAATACCCATCTCATGTATATGTGTTAAAACACTTAAAAAAATTAAATTTCCTTAATTATGGGCGGAGTTCATGGTTTTTACTTGTTGATTACCTCCTATTTCTCTTGGCCCAACTATTTCCCAACTAAAAAACTAAAAGGGAGAAGTATAAATAGACTTCCATGGGAAGGCCTTAAGGAGGAGAAGAGATAGAGTTATTATACTGAGATTATCCCTGACTGAGTCTGATGAATCCCTATGCCTCATGCACTTCCCCAAGCTTCAGGAAACCCTTGTTTCCTTGATTATAGATATTCTCCCTCTTGCTTGAGATATCATGGTGTTGGTTATGGAAGAAGATTGTTGAAGGCTGGGATAGGACGAATCCAGAGGACGGTTCCACTTGGAGCCGGAAGAAGAAGACTCAGGTGAATTCTCTCTATGTTATTTATAGCTTACTACAATAAAAGAATTGATGTCTTGTTTCCGAAAATAACTTTGCTTATGCATAAAATTGTGTTGTAATTCATGTATGAATGTTGTTTTGATGTATAATTGATCATAAGCTTATATGATATAAAGTTAAATTTTGTGAATATACTTTAGTTCTATACTTCTATGTATGTTCGAATTGAATGATTTTCAGGTTTAATAAACATTGGGAGTTGCAGAGGGTTTGAACCTTGTGGGACCTACTCGAATGAAGGAAATCCAGGTACAATCACTCTTGCATAGTTTGTTTATATAAGAATTTTTCCTAAGTTGTATGAATGTTTCTTGTTGTAGTCTGCTTTTTCTTTGTTGGGGTTCAAACCCAAAGCCCTAGGTCACTTATTCCCATAACATTCCTAAGGAAATTATAAAATAATAGTGGAAATAATAAAACAATATTAGATTACATCATCAAATTTTAGAGGGAAAAAAGAAAAAACTATTTTTCAACTTGTAATTTCAACTTATCTCCCTATGGGTTTACTCAAATTTCGAGCAAAAACACTCGTTGGATATAGAATTTTATTTCTCATCCAAGGAGTACCCATGTTTCATAATTTTGATGGACCATGCTACACAAAAATGAGAAATACATAAAAAACGTGATTGCAATCATGTTTTTTTCATGTATTTCTCATTTTTCGTGTAGTAGGGTCCATTGAAAGTATTCAACATGGGTACTCCTTGGATAAGAAATTAAATTTTTCATCCAATGAGTAGCCCTACTCGAAATTTGTGTAAAACCTTAGGGAGATAAGTTGAAAATATGAGTTGAAAACTAGTTTTACTATTATTTTTTAATCCATTTACTTTTTTAATCCAAAAATGGTTAATCATCCCCCATGGTTGACATCATCATCTTGAATCCTATTGGTTCTTATAAATTTTGTTTTTGTTGTACATTTTTCTTAGGAGGCCCATTTTAGACCTCAAAATTCCCCTAATGTGACATTAAAATCTTGAATGAAATAATTCTAATCATCAATTTAACTAACCTATAACAACAAGAAGTTAACATATAACATACTCATCAACAACATATAACATAATAATAAAGTTATCTAACATAAAACAACAAAAACAATGCATATAACAACGAGTTACTACCATGCATGACTATATGACATGTGCATATGACATCACTGGCCAACCAGAATCTATCATGCATGTAACCAAAACAACAATAAAATGACAACCATGTACATAACCCTAATGCTTATAACAACCATTAAGAAACATACCTGCATGCCCACCATACAAACCTATATTATGATCTACTCTTACCCTAAGGTCCAGTGATGTAACCTTGCTTTGATGATCTGCATCCCCTACTCTATCTCAGCCAACACATTAGCATCATAACAACCAATAGCATCATGATGACACAAGACCACAATAATGCATATCTGACCTACTTTGCATGCATAACAAATGCATGTACAATTGAGATGAATTCATAAAAAACACATTCCGACAACAACATCATCAACTTCTACATGGAAACACAATTGTAATAATTACCACTACCATGCATACATAACGAGCACATATACAACTTGCATGCATGCATGACAAACACATTCCACCCATCCAATCCAAGTGTTGAACCATGCTCTGATGCCACTCTATAACACCCTCCTCCCACATTTATCCAAATTAACTGGTCTACTGGGGTAAACATGTGATGAGAGGTTATTATGATATGATTCAACTCCCCATGTATAGTTAAGGAAGTGGAGCCGACAAAACACAACCAACTTGACCTTCTATAACAACCTTGGTGAAAATTTCATGTAATAAAAGTTAAAATCAATAAACATGGATGAATGGGACACTTATTCCAAGTTGAATGTTGGGCAATACATCCTAGGGGGGTGTTCATTTGGTTGTTTATGGCTAAGGAAATTTCAAAGGTAATGGCTAAGGCTTTGGAAAGGCAAAATGACATTTCTGGCACATTTATTTATGAAAATAATGGAAACTGGGAGAAAAACCGAGGTGAAAGGTCACAAGTTGAATGTGAGGAGGAAAACAAAGGGAAATAATGGAAAATAAAGGAAATAAAGGCCTCATTCATAAAAAGGCTTATGAGGATCAGTTGGTAACTTTTTGTCAGTTTAGCTACAGAGCTCTCTCATTATTCTCTCCCCCTCATACTCTTGGACACTTAGAGTTTTCTTGGAGCACTTTGGCATTGGAGTAAGAAAGGAAAAGAAGGAAAGAGGAAGCAAAGGTCAAGCAGGGAAAGGCAGGATCAAACATCTACATCAGACTTCATTGTAGGTACCAACTTGCATGTGCATTTTCCTTGCTAGATTTGGCATGTATGGGATTGCATGTGTTTCTTTTCTACCTTGGTATGGGTTTTTCCAGGTGTAATAGTATTTTCAACCTAGCCTTGCCATTATCTCATAGATTTGATGAGATGGGTTCTCTCATGCAATTTATGTGGGATGGTCAGATTAGATTTAAGGTTGAGTGGGGTGGTTCTGTGAATTGAAAAACACATGGTGGTAGTGGACCCTGAACTAGACTGAGGATGCATGAAGCCACCGACCTAATAACCCCTAAACTAGAATATGGGTTGTGGTAAATCTATATTGTCTTCCTTAGTTGGCTTAGAAATCCTTTCCGGTGAATGGTAGGATATATGGTAAAGCCAAGATGTGGATTTTCTCTCTGTTGGGCCTAGTGATTCTAGGATGGAATGCATGATAACTCCTAGAGAGTATGTCTTGATGTAGGGCCTAGAGATCCCTAGATCAAACTGCAGATGCACAGTAAAGCCTCAGAGACTAGGAGGCACTCAAATTCCTCACGGTGTAGGTGGAGAACTCTAGTGGCATCCACATTGATTGGTGTTTTTGATGTGTTCTATGAGTCCCACATTCATGCTTGGAATATAGCATGGGGGTGATTGTTTGAAGAGAGACTTGGCTCAGCCAATCTATGATCGGGTGGAACGTGGTAGTCCCATCTCTAATCGGTTCATTGCATTGATTAATGAGAAATTCATTACATTGATTTTCATGTATAATTGTACTGGTGTATATATGATTTTGATTCCTGATATGTTTATTGTAATTATATTCCTATTATGTTGGTTATATGTACATTTTATGGCAGCTACTATGTTTGTCTCTTAGCATGTTTTTACTTGTATTTGATTGGATATTGTGTCTATGACCTAATAAGTGATAAGGTAGCAAATGACATGAGGAAACAATGGTTCATGGAAATTCTCAGATAAGTAATATATCCCTACACTTAACTCTATTGTTTACACCTATAGCTTACATGTCGATGATATGTTTGATGAAATTCCTATCATGGCTAGTAGGGGTTTGGTTAAGGCCTTGATCAACTATTTACTTTGCATCATTGTTTCCCTATACTTTACTTAATTCTGAGCTTTCATTCCATTTTCGGTAGTGGCCTGGACTTTGGGCTTGAAAAATTGGCTCAAATCCTGGAGTTGCTGGCATAAAACTAGGAAGTTTGGACCACAGTTGCTGGTAGGTAGGTCTATGAGAGAAAATTTAGGTCTCTGGTCACTCCCTTGCCCATAGCATGAGAGTTACTAAGCCTTAAATTATCTAGAACAATAGTGGGACCTAGGGATAGGCTATGTGAGTCGCTGACTTGTCTCCTGAGGGTTTTGTTGATGGTTTTGGATGGTTGTATGTGATGTTCCATCGATTCCACTTCCTTAAGGTCACCTAGGAGCTCGAATATGATCATAGTAGCCTCTCATATCATGTTTACCCCAGTTGGCATGGTAACTTGGGTGGATGTGGGAGGAGGGTGTTACACCTTCTACACATGCTACAAAACCTCCAAGAGCTAATCCACCACTCCAGGTGACCAACCCTTAAGGAAACCCAACATCTTACTAACCTAGAGCCCCTTTCACTCCCATGACATGGGAATACATGTGACAAGGTCCCTCCATTCACTCTCATAACAAGGACATGCAAGCGTCTGAGGTATTTTTCAACAAGTTTTGAGCCCGCGATCTCAAATTTTGTGCCACTTTTCAGGGCCAAGTCTCAGGCCACTGCCCAGAACTTCATGAAACTTCCATAAGTGATAAGTAACATCAAAGCAGCGATAAAAATGAAAGTACTTGAACAAATACTTGACTGGACCCCTACTAGCCATGACAAACATTTCGTTGAACATGTCACAAATATGCAATCTACAGGTCATAACAATAGATCTGAGCATAGGGGTCTCATATTTCTTAGATATTCACTAAGAACAATTTTCACATTAACTACATTACCATCTATTAGGTCTCAGATTCATTTTTCATTCATTTACAGATCAAAACATGATGAGATCCATACATCATCATTACCATAAAACATGCTCATAATCAACATATAAACAACAAAAATAACAAGGATATAGATATCATAAAAAGCACATATAAATAAGTATATTTACCCATCAAATACGAGAGGAAAGAAGCTCTTATTAACATATGAAAAATGCAGCTAGGTTGGGTACTTCTATGAACCACCAGACCATAAACTAGGTTGAACCAAATCTCTCTTTCGGACAGTCACCCTCGTGCCATATTCCAAGCATGAATGTGGGATCTCATGGAATAAACCAAACAAAATCGAACCAAGGCTTCCAGAGGCCAAACAACCTCAACCATTAACCAGTGATTCCACCTCATGGTCAGACATCAGTAACCATTAGCATATCACTCTCTACCCAAGTTGTCTAGTGCTCTAGAGAATTTGTTCCAACCTAACTTCTAGGACTAGTAACTCAACCCACGATTGTTGTCGAGCTCTAAAGAGTTTGTCCAACCAAGGTTCCAGGACTAGCAACTCAACCCACAATTACTACCTAGCTCTAGAGCGCTTGTCCAACCAAGGTTCTAAGACTAGTAACTCAACCCAACAAGGGCTCTAGAGTGCTAGTCCAACTAAGGCTTCCGGGACTAGTAACTCAACTCGAGCTATTATAGGGCTTCTAGAGAGTTTATCCAACCAAGGCTCTAGGACTAGTAACTCAAGCTAAGCCATTACAGAGCTCTAGAGTGTTTGTCCAACGAAGGGTTACATGAACTAATAACTCAACCCACAGCCAAAGGAACATGAGCACCAACCAGAAAACAAGGGTGAAACCCACAACGCCATGGCTATTCAAGAAATGTGAAGCCTAGGAAAATCCACTCTCAATCTAGGAAGTCCTCCATGTGAGTTACATATCATAACCAAGAAACCACATGCATGTGTCATGCATGCCAAAACTAGCTTGGAAACAATACATGCAATTCAATACCTACAAAGAAATCCAGTTGTATCTACTAATCCCACTATCCCCTTATGCTTTCCTACTTTCCTTTTCCTTATTACTACAAGTCCAAGTATTCCAAACTCCTCCAAGGGTGCTCCAAGAAAACTCTCAGTTTCCAAGAATATGAGAGAGAGAAAATAAAGAGAGAGCTCCAAAACTAAACTGACAAAAGTTTGAACTCACAAAATCTACCAACTGATCCTCGGAAGCCCTTTTATCAATGAGGCCTCTATTTTCATCAATTTCCATTATTTTCCTCAATTTTCCTCCTCACATGAAACCTATGACATTTCACCTCCCTTTTCTCCCAATTTCCATTATTTTCATAACCAAAATGCCAATTAATGCCACTTTTCCTTTCCAAAGCCTTTGCCGTTTCCTTTCCCAATTTCCTTAGCCATTAATAAATTGAGGTGAAACCCTATAGGATGTTTTTCCCACCATTCAGCATGGAATACGTGTCCCATGACCTTGGTCTTATGTATTTTTACATGGATTTTGAACCAGGTTTGTTACAGTTCTATAGTAGTTTAACTAAACAATTGCTGATTTGGCTTTGTGAGCACTCCGCACAACAGGAATATCAACATGTGATCCTAGGAGTATCAAAAACTAAAAAGTATTCATCACTTTGATAAAGTGTAGATATAGTAGTAACAACAACTAATAGTTGGGTGTCTCAGCAACTAACATAATAGGTGTCCACAATGTAAAACACATGGGAGTAACAACACTTCTCATGAACTCTACAAAAACTTGTTTATGGTGGATAAGGATCGCTTAAGACAAAGGATGCTCCTACATCAAACACCCTTGGTAAGAAAATATGAGTTGTGAGCTCATGTGGTATTTATTTCAAAGAATGAAGTCCCTTGTAGGCATGTTATCTCTTGTTTAATTACCCATGATGCATCTTTAGATCTTTTGTTTTTCCATTTGAAGAAATAAGGTATTGTTGGGATGGGGTCCCCTAGGATAGTTTTGGGGTTAAGATAACCCAAGTTTTGATCAGTTTTTGTAAATAATGTAAAGTCTCCACAATTTGTGGATATAGAGCATGTAGTTGAATAGAATTCAAAGGGGTTTATCCCCTTGTTTTATGTAAAGTTTGAGTCAATTTTGAGATCCACCCATGGTTCACGAACCATGGCATTGTATGAAAAAGGCTATAAATAGGTGTGTCTTAGAGAGTCTAAGGTATAATGGTTTTCGATAATAAGGGATGAAGATAGGAGGGAAGTTATAGCAAAGAGAAGTGGGTAATATAGAAGAAATACTTTGCAGTTGAGCACGTAGAGGTCTAGGTAGAGTCTGCAGCTGAGTGCGCAGATCCCTGCAGTTGTGTGCGTAGGGTAGTTTTGAGTCTGTAACCTTACATGAAAGATCAATAAAGATAGTTTCCAAAGAATTCTTGCGTATTTATATTTATCTCTGTTAATGTTATATGTTGTTAATGAATAATGCGTTTTATGGAATATTGATCAAATGTTGCACGATTCTCTTGAATAAGTCTTAATGTCGTATGCAATGCATTTGTAAATAATTTCATGAAGACTCTGATGAATTATGTATTGTTTACTAATAAATTAAGTAGATATGCACGAACACTAATTTAGGTTGTCCTCTTATGCATGTAAGTGGATAGATTGACCATTAAAGGTCTGCAAGAATGGATCATAGACCTTAGTGAAGTTTTGGAGGCTGTCTTAACAAAATTGAAGTAACGTGCCCTAAGAGTTTATCGATATGCACGAAGGTAGATTTGAGGTGTTGAAAGACATCAAAACAATCTCTGGGTACATAAACTTAGTTCTAGAATCCCCCCATACTGTTTCGGGTGAGACTGTAGCCTGCGCTACACAGGTTGTTGCCTAATGGGCTAGTAGTGTAGGGTTTTGTTGGTTGGCGCAGCTAACTCTGAACTTGGGTTAGGACCCCGTAAGACAACAAATGGTTCTGTTGTCAGGACCTAGATCTGCTTGAAAGAGATGTGTGATGACGCATCATTGGAATCCGACCAAGTAAGAAATTGAATAGTGGTTGGATCGAAAGATTCACGAGTTTGTAGGGCAAGAAAACAAGAATTTGTGCCAATCAAAGGAAGAGTGGTTGAACAAGTATCTATATACCAAGAGACCTGAGATATTCTTCTTCACTTTTCCCATTGAACTATATGAGCGGTTCACTAAATTAACAGACAGTCAAGGAAGGTGGAAGCTCAATAGTCCTATAGTGTGGACTCCAAAATTAGTGCGACGGCTAGAAGCCTCTGAAAACAAGATCATACAAGTTGGTGATCATTGGATCAATTGAATTATAGGAGGATTTGTTACAAAATTTGCAGTTGATACTTCGGTCAACTATAGCGAAGTGGAGCAACGATTTTTCCAAGGAACGCGAGGTAAGTTTTAAAGATATTTAAATACTTGGATTTTGATGCTATTATGTGAAAAATGGGTGATTCCATTACCTTGATGTTCGGAGCTACATGAAGTGTACGAATCTTTAGAAACCATGAAGAATAAGGACTGAAGTATAGTCCATTGATTGGACTTGCTTTAAGTGACAACGAAGGGGCAAAACAGATTCTGCCGCAAAGCATTGTTCAACTAATCACTTAGGGGATTCCTTGAGTAAATCATCCTTCCACTCTGCCACCACCTCCACCTCCACCACATACACCTTCTTCCACACCTCCACCTCCACCACCACCACCACCAGTCAACATGGCGAACACAATGAAGTTGTCGATTTTCAAGGGCATAGGGAGTGAAGATACAAATCCGTTTTGGTTTGTTGTGAATGCTGTGTGGACAATACAACAAATTACTACTAACAATATAAAGAAGGCACAATTGGTTACCATGCTACAGGATCACGCGCTAACTTGGTATATTAAGTATTGTTCTGATAACTTCTACAAATCGGTGGGCCACGGTGAGCACCACTTTTGAAGCTATAAGTTGATGATGGAAAGAATACCTACATACTGGATGTAAGAAGAAACTCAGCCTCTAGAGCAGGGGGCCAGAGGGGTGCACATAGGTTATCAGGGATGAGGATGAGGCCAAGGAGGAGGAGGACCTGGTAGAGGCCAGGGTTGGATTATCTGCTACAACTGTGGACAACCAGGGCACTATGCATGAGAATTCTAGAATAATACATGCCCGTCATGTAAATACTATAGCCAGTTTGTCCATAATATCGAAGAGTGCCTAGTGCTGATAGCTAACATGCAAGAGAAGAATGTGTAGCTTTAGCAACCTACAAAAAACTTACAGATGATGAGATCTGAGCCCTGCGAGGAGGATCAAGTTGTGAATATAGTGTTGAGAAGTGGATTAACAACTAGCGATGATAAGAGTAAAAAAGTTGAAGAAAAAGGATGGGTCCGCAAGGCTCTAGAGAAGGAAGTTGGCTTTGATCTAGAGCGCTCTAATGAAACATTTATGGAAGCCAATAAAAGTTTCGTTGAGGCCTCCACTTCAAGAAGCCAGGGAAAGGTCCAAGAAACCATCGCACTTGCAGAGGTTGATCTATCCATACCCACTACGTTCTTGGAGACCTGCATAAAGCTGTTGTGCGATAGAAAAGCTATGGAAGGCCTGTAGGAGTTAATAAATAAATGCACCACCAAAGAGAAAGCCCCTGATGGACACCACGTAGCTAGAAAAATTGGAAAACATAAAGCATGAATATGGCACGAGATGAGGCTCATCACATAGATAGGTGATTATGAGATGGACTAGGTCATTTTGGATTTAGGGTCCGATGCGAACGTATTACCAAAGAAAAAATGGGAAATAATGGGGAGACCTGTGCTGCATTTGTCTCTGATTCAGATCAGAATGGCGAACCATTAGAAAATCATCCCCATGGGAAAATTATGTGGAGTAACCTTTGATATAGAAGGTGCGAGCGTGATGGCCGACTTTGAGGTTATAGAGATCATCGATGATAGTAACCCATGTGAATTGATGAAGCCATTGATATGAATGGGATCATCAATTTGAAGAAGAGGATGATGTCATTTGAAAGGAAATCACTTCGGGTTGTAGTACCATTGGACCCTACAGAAGGGGCGTACCATACTGAACCAGTCCATGATTATGAAGAAAGTGAGGATGAACTGGATCATATCTACAAATTAACAATGAGAGATCAAAACTGGATAAATTCGACGATAAATGGATGGATTGCATGGGACCGAGAAAGTTCCTTCACCTCTGATTTAGATGAAGAGTTGGAGCATTAGCAAAATCGCTTGCATGAAGTATCCACATTGCGATGCAGTATGATGACAAAGTCGATGCAATATGTTTCATCAGAGGTAAGGAAAATACCCTATTATGATGGTTTAACTTATGTAGATCTGTTTTTCGATGAATTTGAGTGTAAAGTCCCTAAGGATTACCGCTTCCAAGCTTTAGAATTGGCATTGCGCACTACGCCTACACAATGGTGGGGAATGCATAAGGAGAGTTTTGTTGGATGGCGAGATTACAGAAGAATGATGAAGCTACAGTTTCGGCGTGCTAACTCTAGAATGAATGAGAAATATAATGGAAGAGACGATCTATGTGATCATCTAGTGAAAGGGAGTAACGCATGGGGAATAGAGTTGCAGATAGAGTGGGTACACATATTTTTCCATACTTTGGATACAATTCCAATGAACTCATATCTGGAAATGGAGTTCTGCCATGGCACCGTAGACTGGGATATATTGAGGGAAGGGTTCTTATTGACCTTCAACTTTGAAGATGGCTTCGTAAGCATCGATGAATCTCTACAAGAGATTAAGGTGTTCATCTTCAGAACATCGAAAAAATCTATGTAATAGACCCAACCAGATTGGAGCACCCAGCTGCGCCATGCGATGGAATGCTATAATGTGACTGCTGAAGAAGAAGATGAAGATCCGAGCAACATTAATATTCCAGAGGTAGAAGGGAATCGCAAAGTCGAAGGCCCACAAATAGACAACTCGGACATCACTGCACGGTTGAAGAAAAAGAAAGTAAACATTGGCACTGAAGCATAACCAAAGTTCACAAAGATTGGAGACTATTGGGATGATGCTTGCATGGCTAAAGTTGTTGGGTTACTCTGCGAATACTAGGATCTCTTCCCCATGAAGATTTTAGATTTGAAGGGCATAATTGGCGATTTGGGTGTTATGAAGATCATTGTGAAGCCGGATGCGAAGCCTATTAAATAGAGGCCGTGTCGACTTAATCCTAGATACAAGGAAAAGGTTCACCAAGAGTTGGATAAAATGTTGGAGGTAGGAATCATAGAACCTGTCGAAGAATCAGACTGGGTGAGCCTGATGGTGGTTCAGGAAAAAAAGAAAAAGGGAGAAATAAGGGTTTGCGTAGATCTGTGGAAGCTCAATGATGTGTGTGTCCATGACCCATTCCCAACGCCATTTACAAATGAAGTGTTAGATAATGTTGGAAGGCAGGAGGCCTATTCCTTCATTGACGAGTTTTTTGGGTACCACCATATTAAGATCACACCTGAGTATAGGAGAAAAATGACCTTTGCGACAGAATGGGGTTGTTTTTAGTACACTATGATGCCATTTGGACTTAATAATGTGCTTGCGATATTTTCCCCCATAGTCATAACAACATTCAAGGAGTTCATTCATAAGTTCCTAGAATTATACTTTGATGACTGGACAGTGTCCGGATTAGTAAAGTATGTTAGATACATGTCATAGATACCAAATCGCGCTAAATTTGAAGAAATGCATATTCTGTGTTCCCATTGGAATCTTGTTGGGTCACATGGTGTGCAAACTAGGCTTCGTGGTAGACCCTTCAAAGATTGTAGTAATTGTGAATTTGGAAGCCCATAGGAACATCAAGCAGATGTGTACGACGCTGGGATATACGGGATATTATAGAAAATTTATCAAAGCCTATGCTCAAATTATTGTGCCCATGGAAAAACTATTGAAGAAGGACACAAAATTTTATTGGGACGAAGAATGTCAGTGCAACTTAGATGTATTTAAAGAAAAGATGATCACCACACTAATCTTGGTATTCCCTAATTGGAAAAAAAAATCCACGTACATGTGGATGCCTCTTGCATTGCGTTGGGTGCAGTGTTAATGTAGGTGGGTGAAGGAGAAATGGACCATCCTATAGCTTCCGCTAGAAGGAAATTATCGAAGGCTGAGAAGAATTATTCAACGACTAAGTGCGAAGGATTGGCCATGGTGTATGTGCTCCATAAATTCAGGAATTATCTGTTAGGAGGGAATTTCAAGATGTAAACAAATCATTCTGCCTTGAAATGCCTAGTCAATAAGCCTTTTTTTTTGGGGGGGGGGGGGATCTACAGATGGTTGCTACTATTCCAGGAGTATGACTTTGAAGTAATTGTGAAGCCAGGGAGATTAAATATAGGACCTCACCATCTGTCACAGATCGAAACAGGTGAGGAGCCCAATAATTTGGAGGAAGGGTTTCCATATGCACAGCTCTTTGTGGTGTGCGTAGTAGATAATCAATTTGTATATATTATTCACTTTTTCTCTAGGGGGATGGCACCAAAATGATATACAAGTTAGCAAAAGAAGAAATTAGTAGTGCGCACAATAGATTTTTCAGTTATTGCAGGACATTTGTATAATATGGGCATGGATGAAATATTGTGAAGATATGTGCAAGATTTTGAGTGGGATAGCATTCTCACTAAAGCTCAGGGGGGAGTTGTGGGAGGTCATTATGTAGGAAAGGAAACTGTGTAGAAGATTTCATGCACAGGTCTATGGTGGCCAACGCTGCAAAAGGATTCCAAGGCGTATTATAAGGCATGTGATGCATGTCAAAGAACTCGCAGACCATTGTGAAGGGATGAGTTTCCATTACATCCTTAGGTATCTTCATAGCCATTTGAGAATTGGGCGATTTATTTTGTTGGGCCAATTCAGCCCCTTTGAAAGAAAGCAGGTGCACACTATATTATCATCGCAACGAAATATCTCACCAGATGGGTGAAAGCACAATCGGTTAAGGATTGTACAGGGGCTACGACCACGAAGTTTTTTGTTTGAGTATGTCTTAACCAGATTTGGATGCCCAAAAGTGTTGATGTGTGACAAAGGTACACACTTTCTGAATGAAAAAATTAATGCGTTGACTGAAGAATTCCAGGTCTACTATCAGAATATTACACTATATCACCCATAAGCCAATGGAACTGTTGAAGCCTTCAATAAAATTTTGGAGAACACACTGACAAAGATCTGCAACACGTAGTGAAATGATTGGGATGTGAACGTACCTGCAGTACTATGGGCTTATAAGACTACCTATAAGAAGCTGACATGGAAAACGCCATTCAGATTAGTATATGGGATCGAAGTTGTAATGTCGATGGATTATATTGGTCCAAGTTTGTGTATAGCAACATTGATAGATATGGCAGATCATGAGGCCTTGGAGGAACATCTCGTGCAGCTGATGGAGCTCGAAGAAGATCAATTTTTGGTAGGATTCCATCAACAAGTACAGAAGTAACATGAAAAAGCATGGCATGATCACCACATAAAGCTTCGCATGTTCAAGGTAAATGATCTTGTCCTATTATATGATAGTAAATTTACTAAATTTTTGGGTAAATTCCAGATGCATTGGTTAGGGTCGTATATTGTCAAAGAAATTACAGATGGAGGCACAATTTAGCTCATGAAGATAAATGGGGAACCCTTCCCGGGAAGAGTGAATGGGAGCAGATTGAAGTTGTATACAGGGGATCCTGCACAATCACTATATGGAAGTAGTATAGTCTTAGCACTCCAGGAAGTTGCAAGGGAGTGCGGGACTATAAACTACACTGCTTGGTTTGGAGGAAAACACAATAAGTAGGCTGCGTGGAGAATGACCGAGACACAACCCAGGAAGTTGTGCTCATGAAGCTACACTATGAGGGAAGGTACGACGCAAAACAATATTATAGTGACCATTAGAGTTACTGTTCATGACTTGACAACCAAAAGGTGGTAAATGGAGTGGGTGGTGGCATTTAAGGCAAAAATCTTTGAAGATCTGCTGCCAAAAAAACATTTATTATCAAAAAATGGGGGTAATGGTCATATTTGAATTCAAAACTCCCTATAAATTATGCATTCACGTCCAACAGAATTGTTAGTGAAATTCATTGTCTATTGCCTATGAACTGATCAGCTTGAGAAGATTTAGTCAGAAGCCCTGCATTTGCTAAGTTTTCTGAGATAAACCA
This sequence comes from Pinus taeda, assembly GCA_000404065.3. Lineage (NCBI taxonomy): Eukaryota > Viridiplantae > Streptophyta > Pinopsida > Pinales > Pinaceae > Pinus > Pinus taeda. Next base: position 6,878 of record APFE031698715.1, on the reverse strand, counting down.
TAAGTTTATTCTTGAAAAAATGCTTTCACCAAGTCCTTCTAAAACTGTGAGTGCTGGTGATTTTTCCTTTGAGACAACTTCGCCGGATGTCTTAATTATGGAAGGGAGCTCCAACCCCTTGATCTCATTTACCGGCACCCACAGGAAGGGAGATCCAACCCCCTTATCTGATCTACCAGTTATCACTGGAAGGAAGATTCAACTCCCTCATTGAAGGATCCAACCCTCAACACTTCTGGGGACCATGTTTCATAAATTTTCATACTAGATTCACCTGATACAACACATCACAACTCTAGGACAAGTTTCAACAAATTTTCAGATTGTACCCACTACCAACATCTAAGCCCAAAACAAAATATCAAAACTGGAATTGATCTCTGTAATAAACCACTCAAACATCAACTAAAACAATCTCTAGCCCAACTGAATCAACCATATACTGAAACTCAATCATTGAATCAACCAAATCAACCAATGAAATGAAACCCAAATCAATCCACTTAAACAACCAAAACAGTCAGATCGTTGTAACTAGAATACCAATCAACATACTAAACATCACAAAAACTAGATTTTGTTACCGCAAACCCTAATCAATGATATATCAAAATATATACACTACTTTACAATAGAAAACTTGCCTGTGTACGTGCTTTCCATGAAGCATATCCACGTACAGATCTTGAACCACAAAATCCTAAAAATTTCACCACTATCACTCTGAAATAAATACTGAATCATACACAAATTATCTGCATCATTCTGAAACAACCACAAAACCTTCACTTATCTTCAATCACAAACAATAAGTAACTTCAACATTTTTCAATCAGTTAATTCATCTTTTAAACATCACTTTTAAGCCCAGATCATCAATAAGACTTCATTGACAGACAACAGAAAACACAACACTGATTAAAACTGATCAAACATCCTTTTCATCAAAATCCTAGTTTTTGTACGCCCTTTCCTCAAAACAAATCTGCATGCATGCACACTTTTCAGGAACTAAACTCGCGTATAGATCATAATTTTTACATGAATTACAATAATCAAACCTACATGCATAAGCACCCTTCATTCTATAAAACATGCATGCATTTACTGGCACAAAAATTCGCTGCATCACAGAACTTCAGACATACCCATATCACGATATACAGAGAAAAATCCTATGTCAAGTGTAGGAATTTACAGGGTAAGTTCCTCAGATAGAACACCAAAGGATACCGCTCACTAACAGATCACAGATCAATACACTAATATTCTTGACATGGTTAAAACCCTCAAATAGGGAAACAATCCATGACCTGAGCCAATGCAGCCACTTCAGGAAATTTATTAATAAAAGAAAGAAAATTTACATAAGCTTCTCTCATGAACGGTCACCCTACAAATGACCCTCCATGCTCTTTAAATAGAGATCATGGACCAATCGGGTGTTAAGCCACGCATCAAGTGTTGGTAATGCTGAGGAGAGAATGAACCATCAGATCACCTCATGTCTAGAACGTATAGTAACCATCAGATTGTAAGTTACAAAAGTACATAGTAAAGAAACACACTTTACTTAACTCTACACTAGACCAAGTTATACTTAATTATTTCCTATGTGTCGGAATATCGTAACATCCCCCCTTAAGAACAACTTGGGATAGGATTGAAGGATGTACAAATATGACATAATAGTAGGAAGGAGGCATTAGAGCCTATCCCCACTTAGTGACAACTTCCTGAACATCAACCATAAATCGAAGTTTAGTAAACTTCGCCTCTGTGAGAGCCTTTGTAAAGATGTCTGCAACTTTATAATTAGTTGAAAAATATTGCACTTTAAGAACACGGTCATGAATGAGATTTTTGATGAAGTGCATGTGTAGTTAAATGTGTTTGCTATGCTGATGTTGGACTAGATATTTGCATATTTGAATGGCACTTTGATTATCACACCAAAGTGTAGTCAGATGTTGTTGCTAAAAGCCAAGCTATGATAGGATCTGACGAAGCCACAAGGCTTCCTTACTAGCTTCTATGGTGCCATGATACTCTACTTCTGCTGAAGAAAGAGAAATGACAATCTTATTCTTGCAAGCCCATGTAATAGGTCCAGAACCAAGAGTGAAGACATAACCTGCAGTAGACTTCCAACCATCAGGTCACCAACCCAATCAGAATCAGTGAAACCAACCAGTAGAGGAGATGCTTTTGCACTGTAATGAATCCCAAACTGAATTATACCTCAAACATAACGAAGTATTCTTTTAGCTGCTTTCCAATGACTTTCATGTGGATTTTTCATAAACCGGGAAATAAGGCCAAAACAAAGGAAAGGTCGGGACGAGTATAGGTCAGATACAAAAGTTTTCCTACAAGTTGATGGTATAAGGTAGCATCAACTTCAGGGGAAGTACAAGTGACTGAAAGTTTGGCTCTAGAAAGAAAGGGAGAAGGGGCTATCTTATAGTCTTCCATGTGAAAGTGGTGTAAAAGATCACAGGCATACTTGGACTAGGAAGGGGAAATACCTTCTTTGGATTGCAAGACTTGAAGACCAAGAAAATAATGCAACTTTCCCAAGTTTGTCATTTTGAACTTCTTTTTCAGGATGGAATTCACATGGTTATAAGGTTGGGATCACTACCAGTAAGGATAATATCATCAACATAAAGAACAAGAATGATAAGAGACTTACCCATTTTCTTGGTGTAGACAATATTTTCATAATGACACCTAGAAAATATAGCATCTAAAAGAAAGCTATCCATTTTGGCAAACCAAGCCTGAGGGGCTTGCTTGAGAACATATAGGGATTTCTTAAGCTGACATACAAGGCTGGAGTCTGTTTTTATAAAGCCAACAGTTTGTTCCATATAGATTTCTTCATGCAAGTCCCCATGCAAGAAGGCAAATTTAACATCCATGTTGTCATGCAGAAAGAGTTATTTTTGCGGACAAACCTAACCTCCCTAGGAGTCTAAGACTCTCTAGTGACAAACAAACCAAACAAGAGCAATCCTTCTCTAAACACACATTATTCTATGAGAGACCAAGTGTTTTCCGATCTTACCTTAGGTCCAACGCTTGTTGTAGCAGTCCAGCCTTGATGATCCAGATGAGCTCCTCCTTCACTTTAAGACCTGCATACACTAACAAAGCAAACGATTACATAACACCTGAATAATTCATAAAACAAAGCATATTCATCACATAGACCAAGGAATACATGAAATAATTCATTAACAACAAATCATTGAGAAGAATGGACTTATTTGTATTAAGGAAACAAAAAAGGAACCATTACAACCTGAGCCTTGGTTTTGTGCAAGCTCCTCCCAGGGTCCAGCAAGAGATTTCCTCTACTTTGACAAGCTCACCCACTCCCAATATGGCAACAAGGAAGGATAGTGATCTCTCCTCACAAGTCAACAATGGAAGTCCTAATTCCAGCAGCATTTACCCTTTAGAATGTTCAGCTTTCAACCTCCCCTCTTCTGGCCCAATGCCTGTATTTATAGTGTTCTAGAGGAAGTTATTCAGTTCCAACATCAATGGGATACTCCCTCTTTTGGATGGGGTAGCTCCTCTCTTGATGGGATAAGTTCCTCTATCATAGGGATGCATGAACCATCTGGAGGCGCTCAATACACGTCAAACACTCTTCTAGAAGGCTCTAGAAGTGACCACAAGTAACTTTTTAAAGATGAAACTCGCGCCTTTTGACCTTTACAGGGGTACACACCCATCCTTTGGCTTACAGAGCATACAAGTACGCAGGTACAGTGTGTTTGGAGTGCGTACACGCAGGCAAGGTAGAGAGAACCTGCGTACCCAGAGATAAACATGTTTTTAAGTGACTTTCTCTCTTTTTGAAGTTTGACATGAGGAGCAGAGGTATGAGGCTTGACAAGGAGGATAATATGACTATTGATGGAGCCATATTAACTGCAGATAGTCATGGTGACAAATTTCAGTGTAACAGATTGCCCCTAAAGTACGAAGTCTGTAATAGATAAGGGTGTTATATCATATAGGAAGGGTGAAGTACTTTATCATTTCGAGGATCATCTTGTGGAGAGCCCGGTCAGAACCTGCAATTTTCAACACAAAATACATGTATGAGATCATATCATTGTTGAGGTAGGCATTCCCATACTCAGATCAAAAATTTAACTATTGGACTAACTACTCTGATATAGGAATGATTTTATATTACAATCATAGACTCGTGTAGACACAGTATGGGCGTAGCCATCTGTTTATGATTGGTCTACAACATAATGAATACAAAACTCCTCGCAGCCTAGATGGTGCAAACTAGATCCAGGGTCTTCATTTCTACTGCCCGAATTGGTACGATTCTAACCATGTGAATAAATGAGTCGATGTCGAACATGGTAGAAACCACTTGATTACTAGTTAATGATGTAAACTGTTAACAAGCATGAGAGAGACCACCAGTAATGTCAATGGTTCTCAAAGTACCCAGCACAATCCATGAGATGTGAATGAATGAGTCGATGTCGAACATTTCATGGAATCCTTCGATCGCAAGTCAATGATGAAAACTGACGTCGGAGGCGAGAAACCTGCCATTGATGCATGCAGACTCCAAGGTACTGACGATTCCTAAGTCAACTTTCCAGAAAATGTGCTGATGTTGATAGAAAGCGACTCGTTGCAGGCAAGCCTGCAACACGAAATCATAGTTCAAGTTGAAGAAATGTTGCTGTAAGGACT
>APFE031698712.1:8288-33400 GCA_000404065.3 Pinus taeda | reverse complement strand
ATTACATAAAAAAATGCTCTGGGATTAGCTCCCAAACCGGGGGCTTCTAAAAATGTCACTCCCGCACCCGTTTTTGCTCCCGCTCCCCGCTTTCGCTCCTGCTCCCAAGTAACACTACTCCCACCATTGTGCTGCAAAAAACATAGGAGTGTAATGAGTTAGCTCAACAAAATTACAAATTATATCCAACTTTCAAATTATAAACGATTTAACAAAATAAGTATTAAAAAATTTGAAAATTGAAATTTTTGTTTACCTGGCTCATCTACTTCCCTTGCAATCTTTGCTAGGTTCTTCCCAAAGGTACCTGAGGCATTGCTGAAGGTTGTGACATGTCTGTATATCTCCAACTTATCACACTTCAATGGGATCATGCGATCAATGCAGTCAATTAATTCATCTCTAACCTCCCCCTTCAAAGCCCTTGCCTCCTTAGCTTTATAATGATATTGTGGGTTCAAAAAATGCCCAACTGCATGTATAGGGCGATGGAGTTGATTGTTCCATCTTTCATCAATGATTGCCCAAATGGGCCCATACTTAGCCACTTTATTCTTGTATGCCCTCTTTATTTGCTCCTTTGCTTGATCCAGAGCCTCATAAATGAAGCCCATAGCCAATCTTTCCCCATCCACCAACCGCAACACCTTAACCAGTGGCTCAACAAGCTTCACAATCTCTGCTGCCTTTCTCCAAAATATTTCTTCATTAACTTTCTTTTTCAATTCTTTGTCTTCTTGTTTGTGAGACCACTGCCTTTGATTCCATTCTTCACTGGAAAAATCTTTTGCAAGTTTCTATGTTGTGAAAGCATAGATTGCAATGTCAAAAAATGAGTAGAAAATCTAGTAATGGTAGGCCTAATAATATCATTGCCCCCTGTGTGTTTCCTCATCAAGCTCAAAATACATGAATGATTGTAGATAAATTTGTTGAAATTGCAACAAGATGATGGAGCTTAGTGAAAAGAGTCGCCTTCACTAAGTGGGCCCGCAGGCTATTTTTGGCGCAAGTCTATTTTTAGACTATGTCTATTTTTAGACATATGGATCATGTCTATGGATTGCAGGTTGTTGTTTATGGATGATTGATCAAGTTGGGAAAAATAGATGGACTTCTATTTTTGATGAAAGTGTGAGTGATCACAGTGTGAGTGATCAAGTCTATTTTTAGACTGCTGTCAAAAATAGAAAAGTCAAATATTATTATCTCACAATAATATTTGGACTATAAACTTTGTCTTATTCTCTTGGAGCACTTCAGTTCGAGCTACAGGTGTGGCACATGCAATTGCATGAAGGAAATACGTGGTTCTTATGGGTTAGTTGAATATTTGCATGCATGACTTCAGTTAGAACTCAAGTGAGTTGAGTTTAGTGGACTGGAGGTGCAGTTGATGGAGTTGTGTTCAGTTTAGCTTTGTTAAACTGGTTGTATTTAGTCTAACTGGCGAGTAGACTAGAGATGAGTTGGGTGAATTAGTTATTAATTAATTCACAAGTTATTAACTCATAATACAACTAATGAATACATCAGTTAACTCAGTTGCATGTCAGTGCATGTCCAGTTCAGCAGGGACAGGTGTTAGAGAATCAGATTGCTATCAGTTGTGACTATAGTTGTGCACCAGATCTTGCACAAATCAGGGGATTGAGTATGCCAATGAATTTTCCCACATTGTAGCTTGTGAATATGTGATTTAGCCAAGGAAAGATGTGGCTGCCTTGGTATTATCACCGGTTCTTGTGCAGGTAATTGAGCAGCGGAGGCAGGCAAGCAGCGGAAGAGATTTGAGCCAGTGATTGATTCAGATCTGAGCTGTATTGTGTGTAACAGGTGAGGTGGAGATACTTGTGATAAGCATTGTACTTTGTAATGTTACATGACTCAATCATTAATATACAGATAGTTGGGGTTTTTAGCGAGATGCTTTCCCCGGGATACATACTGTGTTAATGTGTGAATGCTCTTGATGTTTTATTGTTATTGATGCTGCTATATTGATGATCAACGTAGAGGAGCTTATGTATTGTGTATGTTTTCCGCAATAGTACATGATCAGGATAATCTCTGTTGAATATGTGTTAAATTATTCAAAATTTCTACAACGAGAACCATTTGTAATTGTTCAATCCTCTTGCTTTAATGGTGAAAATTTATAGTTGAATGGTTAACTAAAAGTCCACACTGTCCATATTTGTTTTCAAGTTTTCTGCTACTTGAAGATTGTCCAGATTGGGGATCACCTGTTGATATTTCAGCGATCTGTTTTTGTTAGAGATGGATAAATCTATGTGAAGTTTGAAAGTTTGCAATTATAAGCACAACTTTGATAATTTGGTTTAAATAATGTTGTGTTGAGCATGAATAAATGCTAGTAGTTGTTACTTTTAGTAAATTACCATAATTTCACTATATTTTCAACTTCATACAGTGTAAGATGATTAGTATTATACTCACATTGGAGGCTTGGATGACCATGCTCACACTGCTCACTAGCATCTATGTGAAAACTATATGATTCTACTTTGAAGCTTTATGAACAAACATAAAATTATTTCTTGATTATTAGATAGAAGAGTTAAATGCGGGAAGATCCAATGCTACTAGTTTAGTTTTAGTTTATTAGTATGAAAGGTGGTTTATTGGCGTAAAACATAAAGTGAAGGGCATGTAAAATGTAAAAACATTATAAAATTTTCATTTGATCGGTAGAGGGAATTTGAAATTCCAAGCCTAGTGGCAACTACCATGTCAGCCATGTGGGTGAAAAGGTAATACCTAAACCTTCTCCATTTAATGATATATAATTTTTTAATTAAATATTTTGTTTATATTTTGTTTTATATATATATATATATATATATATATATATATATATATATATATCATATTCGAAATATATATAATGTGATTTATAAGGATTGTGTTGATATACTTACATTATATTTGGGAGGTATTTATTGTTTTATAACATTATATATATATATATATATATATAATATATATATATATATATATATATATATTATATATATATATTATATAGACTGATTTTTTTGTAAAAAATAACTCTTTATAAAATTATAAATCAAATTCCATTCCATTGATGTTTTAGTCATCCCAAAGGTCATATTTTTTTTTGTGTAAATCATGCTAATTCTATTATAGTACAAAAAAGATTACAGAGAGAGTTACATCCGCCACAAAGAGTTGGCTACATGAACAGTTTGACATTCTGAGACTGAAACTGAGCCGGAGAAAAATAGGGACTATGAAACTGTCCGCTGACCCCCAGCTAGAACCCACAGAAAACTGGACCTAGGCGCTATACTTCCACTCCCTGCCGAGGCGAGGGAGGAATTTACAGACCTTGCAAAACTCACATTCAAAAAACCCAACATGACAGACACAGACATTATAATCGACATACAAAAAACTGAGTGGTGCGACCCGAAAACTATCACAGACTGACTCCCATTACTTACTGTAGTTGCTACTTCGACATCCTAAGACTGAAAAAAGTGTTTCCATAACACACAGAACGACCATGCAACGTGCCTAGGCATCCACGGAGGTGGATGGTTGCTCCTCCACCACTGGACAGGCATATGGATCTGGTTGCTCCTCCACCACTGGACAGGCATATGGATCTGGTTGCTCCTCCACCACTGGACAGGCATATGGGTCTGAAGCACTCGAGTCTGTGTATGGCGCGTCGTCCTTCGCAGGCTCGCTTGTTCCAGCTCTATTCCCCGCCACCGCACCCGAGGCTTCCGCACGCTGTAATCGCGGACCCTGAACAGGCGAGGGTGGCCGAGGCTTTGCTGGGGCTTTTGGTCTATCTGCATGGTCGCATTTTTCAATGCGCACTAAAACATAGTAGATTGCGTTGTCCAGAGCACACAGAAACCTGAAGCGAGTTGATGGGTGCGAACCAAACGGACACACCGCGGCTCTTCCCCGCCCTCTGCCTCTTTCGCGCCCTCTTCGAGCTCCTGGTGAGCTAATATCCTCCGACGGGGAGTCGAAGGATGCCGAGGAACGTGGCGATGAAGCCCGACCTCTGGCACCGCCTCTTGAACCTCCCCGCCTGCAAGCGCCACGTAACCTCTCACGCGATATCCTGTAACCAACAAATAACCAATTCTGCCCAAAGGCCGCGAATGCTTGGCGCCACCGAGGATTCTAAACCCGTGCAACAACTTATACAACAGATGAGAAACAGGTAATGGAACACGAATTCGAATAGCAATGCTTACCACACAGGTCGAAAGCCGAGCCTTTTTAGGAGCTGCACGGGGTGAATTGCTCCCAGAGAGCTGAACAGACCAGAACCAGGTATGATCAAAGCGCCAAAGGGCCAAATCTCGAACAGGGGCACAGAGGAACTGAAACACCGCGGCACTCAGAGCTTCTGGAGGCCGAAGGCGCTCAGAGACTTTGCTTAAAAAGAGCAGAATGACACTCAATACACTGAACCATAGCATAGAGCTGTAAATTCTCTAACAATCCAGGGTTGAGACCAGGGCCTCCGGAGCCGAGGGCCGAGGTTTGAGTCTTGGCTCATGCACCCACGGTGCAGTCATCCAAGAGCCGAACGCACCACTCACAATTGACACAATACAGAGCTTCCAACAGACAATGGCGCTTCCTGCACCTTCCAATGGAACACCTCTCATCAGCAAACCAAGGCGAACGACCGATATACCTCTGCAAACGGCTGTTCTCCCCCTACCATTAATGCTTGCATAACTGTTGGCCGGACCGAGGTGATGGCTTCTCGAGGCTTCGGTCCATTTGGCTAGAGCGAGCGGCCACTTGCCATTTAATAAGGCCGCCTCCTCATTCATTACGCTAATAAATACCCACAGCCGGGGATCCCAAAGGTCATAGTGCTCAAAGATCTAGCTCTCAATTGTAATGCTTCTTTAGAAAGTTTGTAAGCTTGTTCATTCAATTCTATGTAGATATGCATGTAAGAGATCCTTTCAAAAATATCCATATCAAGAGTGATTTCCCAAAGGATATGATTGATATTTGGAATAGTTACCTCATATTTTTTGTTAGCCTAATCAATCATAAGTTGAGTCACTCAGAATCTATATTGGTTTTACTCCAAGATGATGAGCCATGTATAATAAGGTCCATAAAGCTGTAAATTCAGCCTTAGTATTGGTAACTCGCCCAAGAGAATATATGTAGAGGTAATGGTGATTTTGATTAATAAACAATACCGCACCAACAAGAAAATGTTGGGCATCTCCTTAGCTAGTACTATCAAAGAAACCCCATGGAATGTATTTCTTCAATGCCATCATGGAATATATTTCTTCATATTTGGCATTACAGGAACTCGAATTTTCCTTCCTTTAGGCTACGTTTTAACTTCCTTAACTATTTTCCAATGAGATTACTTGTAACTTTGGGTGGAATAAACTTATTATGAAAAATAACTTGATTATGGGCCCACCATATATTATTGAGAAATATATCTACCATATATTATTGAGAAATATATCTGGAAAGGCTTGGAAATTTTGCACATATTGGTTTAGTATCCAATCCCATGTGCACTCTTCAAGGGATGATAAAAAAATTGATATACAATACTCCAAATTTTAGGTACATATGGACAAGTAATAAAGATGTGAGAGATGGATTATGCCTCAAACTAACAAATTGCATAGTGGTTGGGCCTATTCCATCCTTTTTTTAATAAGTTGTCCCATATCAATAATGTATTGGATAAAGCCAACCACAAAGATAACTTAATCTTGAGAGGACCATCGTATTTCCATAAGTAGTGCCACCACCATCTAAGTGGTTAGGATGTTAAATTATCTATATGCGCCTTATAGCCCAATTTTGTTGTGTATTCTTCATTGGTGGGTTTTTTGGACCAAATCAAATGATCTAGATCAATTTCAACCAATATGATGAGTGAGGATAGTAGCCATATTATGTATCCATTTCATTTTTTTGCTTCATGCTTGGGGAGTGCTAGTTCCTTAGTGATTTCCAGGCTTTTCTTCCTAAAGGAATATCAGACTAAGACTTCACATCAGCTAGCACATTTATCTCATCTAGTTGCAATAAATGAATGCAATTCACTGAAATTATAAAACACTCACCATCCCTAACCCAAGGGTTGACTTTGACGTGCACAAAGAGTCCATTCTCAATCCTCCAAGATACCTAATCACTAACAAAGGGGAAAGACTTAGTGAGGGCTCTCCATACAATGGAGGCATTTTTGCATGGTATATTTGGATTCTGATACCATTCCAATAGGCATTGATTTCCAATATATTTAGATTTCAATGATCGACCCCAAAGGGGGGAATTATTTGTGAATCTCCAAAGGCCTCAAACATCCAATGAATTACAAAAGATATGGATTTTCTTAACACCCCACCCTCCCATAGATTTAGTTTTAGCAATAGAGATACACGACGGTAAGGGAAAGCCCTCCAAGTCAAACTTTCCTGAACATAGGAACATGAAACTAAGCTTCCTAATTTTATTGAGTTTTCCTTTGGGGACCAATGAAATAGAAGTCTAGTAAATAGATATACTTACAAGAACTGATTTAACCAATATCAAGTGTCCATCCTTGGATAAGAGTCAATTTGTACATACTCTAATGTGATTTTCCACCTTATTATAAAGCCATAGCTAATCATCGAATATATAATCATTTTCTTTTAATATGAAGCCTAGGTATTTAACTTCGCCATTAATGGATTTTATCTAAAACTAGAAGAGGTCTTGTATGCATCTTGATAAGAAGCATATAGGTTATGGATGATCTTGCAAGATGTTTGGATATTAATTACCATCTTTGTGATCATGGTGAAAATATCCAGAATATTCTTTAAAACTTGAAAGTAACTATTTCCTAAAATAAAAAGGAAAACATCATGCACAAATAGAACGTAAGAAATGTCGACGATGCTAGAGATGTTGATCCATTTTATCTCTTCTTTATCAATGGTGTCGTGAATGATTTTATTGAGGACTTCCACAACCAAAAGGAAGAGGAGTGGGGAGAGAGGACATCCCTGTCTAAGCCCTTTGGAAGCATTGAAGAAAGGGGAAGGATTTCCATTAATCAACACAACAAAACTAGCTAATTGGATGCAACCCATTATCTAATGTATTGATTTCATATGCATTCCAATCTAAATTATTACTAGCCTAAGAAAAATCCAGTTAAATCTATCAGAATTTTTTGATATAGCAATCTTTATCACCACTCTGTTGATGTTCTTGATCTTCATAAAGTGAAGAGTTTCCTGGCTATGGAAACAACGTCATGCAGTTGACAATTTTTAAGAAAACCAAATTTCTCTTCCAAGATGATCTCACCGAGAATTGGCTTTAGTCTAGTAGATATGATTTTTGTAATTAGTTTGTAGATCAAATTGCAACATGAAATTGGGAAAAAATTGTCGAAAGAGGCAACATTCTAATTTTTTGGTATGAATGCAATGAAAATAGAGTTTAAATATCCCAACACTCAACCCAAAGATTGTGATTCTTTGATGACCTTCAGTGGGTCCTCTTTTATGAGATGGTAGAAACCAAAGAAAACTTTTTTATAGTTAATTTTTCAGGGCTAGAACACTTTCCTTTCTATGTACACAATAATACTTCCAAAAGTTCTCTCTCAATTACCTCTACATCAAAATGTTCATTCATTTCCTTTGAGATTGAATGGAGAAATAGATATAATATATCCAACAATTCCTAGATAGGGAAACCTTGAGGTTGGGAGAAAAATATTTTGAAATGATGAGTTTTGATTTTGGTATTGTCTTGGAAATAAGAGAAATATGAGCCATTTTGATCCTTAATTGACCATAGAGTGTTTAGTATTCTCCTCATGTTTTCACAACTATGGAAAAACTTTGTATTGTTATCTCCCTCCTTAACACATATTTCCTGACTCCTTAAAAGCCAAGTTTCTTCCTCTCTAGCTAATATCTCCCTTTTTCTACATTCCAAATTACGCGTATTTTCAAAAACTCCTAAGGATCTGTTGTTTAATTCCTTTTAATTCAGCCACAACTTTAGTAGTGTATTCTTTAGGCCACTCCTTGGATTTCATTTTAATTGATTTTAAATTCTATACCATTTGGAACATAAAGGATCCATTGTACCTCGTGTTAAGAGGAAGCCATGATTGTTCTATTAGTTTAAGATATTATTCCTCACGAAGCTAAACATGATTGAAGCAAAATGGGATTGGAGACTTAATATTTTCTATGGCCTTCTTAAGGAGGATAGGATAGTGGTATTAAAGTCCTCCATCCTCCACCTAAGGTTTGACTTTGAGGGGCAAGGGGATTAAGGATTTAAAAAACATAAAGTGATCTATTATTTTGGGTGTAATAACGTCTTCATTAACTATGGAATTTATGCACATGGGATTGATATTAACTATGCCCATATCAGCAAGGCAAGAAGAATTGATGAGATGTATGAAATAGTCCGCCAAGGGGTCAATTATGTTAAGAACCCACACTTCCCATTATGACTGTGAAGATTAAATCTCCACCAATAATTAGAGGATGGATTATGAGCACTCTAAAATTGATCATACTAGCCCAAAAGGATCGTCGATCGACATAAGGGCCATAAACATTCAAAAGTTTTAACTTTATACTGATCTCATTAGACTCCAGATCAATGAGGATGTATCATAAAGAAAAAAAAGTTGAATGGATTATTAATGATTAATTCCATGCAGTAATAAGGCCACCTAATTGGCCTTGAGAATCAATGGTTAGAAAAGACAAGGAACATAACCAAGGAGTCAAAATATATTTGGATTTGGGTTCGTCAGACATAGATCCTTGAATCATGATGACATCTGGCTTATTATTCTAAATAAGTCGCTTGAGAGTTAGCCTTTTGGGGGAGCCCCTAAACCCCCATAATTTTAGTGATATGACCTTCATTTGGAGCCCCTAGAGGGGCCTCATGCTCTAAGAGCCCTATCGATATTGACCTGTCTACTTTGTTGGATGTCCTCCTAAGCCTTATTTTGTGCTTTTGTTATGTTGGATTTCCTACCAAAGCAACTTGTAGAAGGAGGGTGATGGGTCCAGCCCCTCGTTACACTTGCCAATCTTAATGAAGAAATATAAAATGACTGAAATGATTAATAGTTTGATTAAATGTGTGATTGATTTATTCGATGGTTGATTACAATGATTTATTAGATTTTTGGCTCCCGGTGTTTATGACTTGTACCAGCATTTCTAGTTCTTGGACATGTGTCCACTCCTCAATAATCTCACTCCTACTTCGATAAGTGACCCGCAAACCCTATCTCCTGGTCATTTGCTCGCCATTCTGTTAGAGGTTGAGGGTTTCACTGTGTAGCCATTCTAGTGTGTTTTCACTGTAAGTTTATGTTGCTTCTTGTGCTTTGGTTCGGTCTTCGACCTAGGAACCTATTCAGCTTCACTGTCTGGTAAGATATGCTTGCTCGATACTGAATTTACCATTGTTCTTCCACCTCAGCGCTTTATATACTCTGTTGTGTTCAGGAATTTGCTTATTTGAAAAGACTGTGTGTTTCTCTGAGTATGTGGCTACAGTTGGTTGTTTTATTGGACTATGTGACTATTCTTTTCTTGGTTTCTTTGATTCAACCATTCTCAGAGTCCTCTGGTCATTGTGCTCTGTTTCATTTACTAGTTGTGATCTCAGGGTCTTCGGCTTTGGTTTCTTCTTCAATGGCAAGGTAAGGTCTCGTTCTATGCCATCATTCCTCTTCCCTTTTTACACATTTGTCTAACTCACTTGCTCCTTTGTAAGCAAAGGGACCCTCGGTGGTTGCAACCTAGGTGCTTTGTCCCCGCACTGGTAAGTCCGAACCGTATATCCCTGCATTTTTTTTTGTTCCTCGTTTCTTTTATCTTTGTCACGGAATGTTCATACTTTTGTTGTTGGTGTTCTCGTTGCAGGTGGTTCCATATTGGAGGTCTTGGCTTCGGCTTTATGGCGTGATGGCTAGGCCCGAGTAGGGTCGCTCCTTGTCATTCTTGTTCACTTGTTTATATATGTCATTGGCTTAGGTTAGGTTAGTTTGTTGTGGAGACTTTTGGCTGTCCAATATATTGTAACCGAGTCTATTAGACTTGCATTGTTTTTGTTCTAGGTTGTCGTTGTAGGTTTGTTTTCAGTTAGGGTTTCTAAACCCGTCCATTATTACAATCTCATTTGATTTGTACAACATTATGTTGTATAGACTGTATGTATATTGAACAGAGATTTATGGTTACTTTTGTGAATAAAAAGAGAGGGTTTCTTCTTCAGAAAAATACTTGTATTATTAGTCTCTGTCTTTGTTGTTCGGAATTTGTGTATCTTCCAGGAACTCCTTTCATTCACTTGACTTAATAATTCTGGGACTATACGGCCTCATCTCTGTAGTTTCTTTCGTGTCTATACTTGCAATATTTTGTTGATTTGTCAGCCTGTTTAGTCAATACAAGTAGGACAATGTATATATGCTTTGTAGAATAGATACCAGAGAATTTTCTTTCACTGTATGAAGCAATTCAACAACCTGTATATAGACAACTATGGGATGTCAAAATCCAACTTGTGTGCTCAGAGATGTTTTTACTATATTTCTCTTTCTAAAAGGTTGAACCTGTTACAATGCATTATGTCTCATTTTCATTAATTTCCTAGAAACAGTGTCTCTTAACTGTTGTTAATTACATTTTTATAGTTTATTTTCAGTTCTAAAACTGTTTATTTCTTTACGATATGACCTATATAAGTTAACATGAAAAAAAAAAAATTACCTATAACAGTTTGTCTAATTCAACTTCTACCTTCCTAAATATTGGTTCTCTACGAAATTAAATAACAATAAAAGAAACGACTACAGTGTTCACTTGCAAATTCCTCCTCAGTCCTCTCAGAGACCAAATGACCTTCTATCATGATGACCCTTGTCAGCTAGATGCTCCTGCATTAGAGAGTCCATAGAAATACCTCCATGGGTCAGAGCATCTTCAGTATGTCTAATGTGGGAGCAGAGTGGGTAAGGCATCTTTTCTATCTAATAATATCCTGAGGAGGATTCAAAATATCTAGGATTGGGACGATTTACCTTAGAAGAGCGATTAATAGAATTTGACACATGAGAGGATGGAATCAAATAATTTACCATAGAAGTAGGATTCTTCTTAGATGGAGAAATGATCAAAGGGGGTTCATGCAGAGACAAAGGACAAGACACATCATTCATATTTTACTTGATTTCACAAAATTTTCTAATTTTATTTGTCTCGATTAAATAATTTCATTGCTATTAATAAATGAGTCTTTCGGGGGAAGCTTACCCAGGTCCAAATCCTGTAGATCTAAATTTTGGGTCGTCCCAACACCATGCAGAGGAGTGTCCTGAGGAGAAGTGTTTACCTTTGGAGAATCTTGTGAATGTGTCATCACTGATTTTTAACCCATTCCTTCTTAGCAGATTGCATCTTTTTAACATTGAATATGCAAGTATTGACTAGATGACCTACCTTATGACAAGCATAACACCTTAAGGGTAGTATCAAATAGTTGATAATTTGAAGCCATATGTTCCCATGAAAACATAATTAGATGTCTTCAAGAAGACCTCCTTTTAAATTAGCATATACCTGCAACCACACAACTCTGCGATTAATTTTCAAAAAGTAGTCTTCCTTCACACCCATGAACTAGCCAATTTTATTTCCATTCCCCACATAAGGGTCAAGTTCCAAAAAATCAAAGGTAGTCCTGACAGAAGTACCCATACCTTTTGGATTCGCATTGGTTGAAGGGCAGTGCCAAAATCCAAACGCCACCATTGTAGGGTAAGACCAGAAAGACCCCAACTCCATTCCTTTCATATGATTTTTTCAATCTTTATCTTTGAATAAAGAATAACACAAAACTAGTATTTGAATTAAAAAATGAAAATGCGAAGTGGTCCTTAAGATCAAAACCCAATTCTCCTAAAACCATCATTTGAGGGTGGGTGGGTAGACCACCTTACCAACAAATCTCCCCACAAGATATCACTCTTGTAGATTTAGGATATCAACAAGCTGGATGTCCTCACTAACCACCCTATTTTCCTTTATTTTGTAAGATTTCAGAGGATGGTTCATGGAATGTTGAGATTCTAATTTAGACCGGAAACCTTTTCAAAAAATTTGAGTCCGGAAGGCGTTGAAAATGGAGTTTTTACTGCCATAATGGAATTACTACTTCCAAGACCGAATTCAACACATTGATACTACGAATGGTAGGAAACACGATCATGAGGAGAGATCAACATAGCAAAACCGTTGGCATTTACTTCTATTTGGGATATAAAAAACTACGTTGTTACATGGGATATCTAGGTTATAATCCAACGGGTCTTCATTCATCGCGAAAAATGAAGGGACGTATGATATGGCATGTGTAATGGGCCCAAAAACCTAACCCTAACCATCATTGAAAGTAATTATTGTAGTGCTCGATGCACTATGGAAGATATACTTGTATCCTAAAAACACGAACTCGAGAGAGAAGGAAAACCGATGATGAAAGGAGTTGTCTATAATGCAACTTTTTGGAGATTCCGGTGACGGAATCCGGCGGAAGAAATTGAGGTTAAATCTTGATTTGTTGCAGTTAAAATGGTTTTTTAACTGCATATTTGGATTCAGCACCCTTAAAAACCCCTGGGACACTTTGATTGTGCAGAAACTAGCTATCAAACTTGTGATTCCAATAAATTGCTGCGGGATTTTGACCAGAAAAACCCACCTGAAAAACTTCCAAAAGTCCCTAGGACACTTTGATTGTGCATAAACTAGCTATCAAACTTGCAATTCCAATAAATTGCTGCCAGATTTTGACCGGAAAAACCCACCTGAAAAGCTTCCAAAAAATCGCATTATAGAAAATTGCATGATGAAATGGCATCAAGTAAAAGATGGTTTTGGAAACAACAATTTGTTACACTTATACTACCCGGAAAGAAAAGAAAATATTTAACTTCACTAAGTTTTTTTCTTATTTTTACTTTTTAATAATTTTTTATTGATTTAAAAATAAAAATATTGGAAATGTTTTTTTTTTATTTGTGTTTAAAATATACATGTTAATTAAAACAAAAAATAAGGAAGAAGAAGAGACCCCTATATTTTTAAGTTCAATATGTTTTTTTCATTAATTTTTTTTACTAATTTTTTATTGATTTAAAAAAAAATTATTGGAAAATGTTTTTTTGTTATTTAATTTGTTTAAAAAAAAATGCTGTTAATTAAAGAATTAAAATTATTGTGTTACATCATTTTTTTAAATGATGTTTTTATGATTTTGTGTACAAATTTAATGGTGATTTTATTAGTCATTTTAAAAAAATATATTGTGATTTTAGTGCTCCGTTGAAAATGGGTCAAGTTGTTTTAGGCTATGATCTCAAAAATTGTTTTTAGTAAAATGATTATTTTATTTAGGTGTTGATTTTTAAGGTTTTTTTTCATCATGATATTTGGATTATAATGTCATGGTTGGAAAACGTTGAAATTTCAAGGTTTTTTTGTACTTGTGATATTTGATTTTTTTTGTTTGGCCAGGTTGAGCCTAGGTTTGGGCTAGCTTATTTATTGGATAGAAGAAAACCGATCCACCCACAATGAGATGATTATCACCAAGATTGTACTTGTGATATTTGATTCTAATTCCATGGTTTAAAAATGTTTGAATTCAAATGTTTTTTTAGAGTCACACTATTTGATCTTTAGTGTATGGTTGAAAATTGTTGGAATTTTAAAGTTTTTCGTGATCATGATTTTGGATTTGAATGTCATGGCTTAAAAATGTTGGAATTTTAACCCTAAAAAAAAGAACACAACATCGCCACTTTTTGATTTCGAAATATTTTTTTATGTTTTTACACACAAAAAAATAAAAAAATTCGAGTTATAATTTTTGTTTTAAAGATTATAGCTCTTGTTAAATTTGTAACATTATTATAAACTTTCAACACTTCAGTTTTTTTTTAAGCTTGGTAGTACCTCATTTTTCTATTAATTTAACAGCAAGTTACAACTAGTTTTAAATATGGTTAGGTGGTCTCAACTTGCCCTGTGGGAAACCAAGTCTATTAGCCACCTAACGACATGGTATGCCATCCAAAAACAATAAGTCTTAAGTCTTTATAACCACGCAAAATATGATTGTATGTCTCTTCTTATCCTATCATCTACTTGCCTACTAGCATAAGTATTTATACATTGAAAAATAAAAGATATCAGCATAAAAAAACTACAGAAATAATAACTAATCAACTTCCTCAGCTGAAGCAGATTCCACTGGTGTCGGGTCTTTTGCATTTGACCTCAGGAGTTTTGTCAGAGAGAGGATGTAAGGTAGGTGGTATTCTATGTGTCGGAGATACCCATCCTGCTTCTGCAGTTAGAACTGGAGTTTCTAAAAATCTTGTTTGTAGTTAGGGAAAGCCTATATTGTGATGGCCATATTCAGAGCTATTTGTTCCAGGGCCTTGCCTAGAATCCCTTTCATAGACCAGTAAAGGAATATGGTGTGTTTAAAATAGGTTACTCGACCTCGCGTATACCCAAGATCGGGCACCAAGATCACCAATCCTTAGCATCAACTTCCATTGAACCTGCTTGGTGGTTCAGAACTGCCTCCCATTCCTCAATCAATTGTTGAATTTCCTCGGATGTGCCTTCGTGGTAAGATTCCATAGTGTCATTGATGATGCTCAAAGTAGGCTTTCTAACTCTCGATTTGCCTCCAGGTGCACTGGATTGGCCTTCTTCTAGTTTTCCTTTATTCTTCCTGCCATGACCCCATGAGGCAGGATTTCTAGTTTGAGCCGCCGCACGAGCCATGGTTGGTGTCTTGTAACATGAAGAAATGTGTCGTTGAGTACTCGTAGGTGGTATCAACCCACCGCCTCCTAGCTTACAGTTCCTGTTACCAACCTATTCACTTGTACAGAGACCAACAGACACCCGTAAAACCAGAACATGGGTCTTATTGACCTTCCTCTCTTCACAAAAAATATTCATAGGGTTCCCCAAAATAGGGAGGGGTTCCATCCCCTTACAGTGAGACTAGTAATCAGACACCATCCCTTCTTGACAACCACTATTACCTTCAGCCTTAAGGGGGAGACACAACACAAACTAACTCACATGGATATGTCCCAAGGGTTTGCTCCCACTTACTAGCCATGGAGTCTCAGTGGCAGCATAGTCCCCCCACACCAGTTTACTCAGCACCCACCTGTCTTGGCTTAACTCAGAATTCTGGTAGCCATAGGCCCGAGACTTCACTATACTACCTCAGAGCCCCGCGAGGTAAACCTTGTACAGATATGGAGCCATGGGTTCTATTACCATAAGGAGGCCTGGAATTAATCCTCTACGGGACAACCAAATGCCAAACATAACAAACATAGGAGTATGCCCATTCCAATTACCATAATTGACCCCTTGAACCGATGCATGCATTATCCAGACATGACTGAGGCCCTCTAGTCCCCCCACCTTCAGACCCAACCAACCCAATTCTTTTGTGTAGAAGAAACTTTTCATGGAGGAAGAGGGAAAGTAGAAAACTACAATTAATCCCCTTCAGGCCATCCACTTTCCAAACATAATAGACATAGGAGCAGGCCCAGTCCAATTACCATAATTCAACCATCGAACCGACTCGTACATTATCAAGATAGGATGTAGACCCTGAATTTAGACTAGGTCAACCCAATTGTTTTATCTAGAAGACTCTCTTCATGGAGAAAAAGGAAAGGAAATGGACTGCATACCAAATAACCAATGCTAGGGAAGGTTCAAGGCACACCAGTGCTAGTCTTTCTCCACAGCAGCTGACCCATCCGCTAACTTCCTTTGAGCCAACAACTTGCCTTCAAACCACTGCATGCAATCAACTAGATGCCTATGCCTTGAATCGATCCCCCTACTGCCATCTGCCTTGTTATTACCTCCCCTCAAGCATGAGGCAACCCTGCAAGCCTTGTTGCATGTGGAAGGTGGTGGGTTTGTCCTTCGAGGTATCCAGCATTTAACTAATGTGATTGCACCGATCATGGAATCTATTCAGGGGCCAGGGGGCTCCGTGAACTATTGAACTTTTCCTATTCAAGAATTTCATGCAGTGGTTCTAAACAACTTTCCCTAAGTTGCAAGGGCCAAGTTAACTCCAGGGGATCGATTTGGTGTGAGAAACCCTAGTTTTCCATAAAATCAACAACTCAATTTCTTGCCTGCCTCACATGTATTGTGAGGACATAGTCGAAGTTTTAAATAAGATCTCCTAGCTCCTGCACCAACCTAGAAGTTCTTCAACAATGGCTAAGCTTATCCCAAGTAGTCCCCTGACTTAGTTTCTTAAGAGTATTGATTACAGATTGGGATTCTCCTTCCACTACTAGCTTTATGTATCCTAACTTGATGCCTAGGATTAGGCCCTGACTGGCACTATTAGATTATGCTTCATTTGTTCTTGCATGGCCATAGTAGTCCGCATATATGAATCTGGTCTTCGCTCTATAGTCCTGAAAGTGCCCACCAAATCCTGCAGGACCCGGGTTTCCTTTCGAGGCTCCGTAAAAACTTAATTTTGTGAATCCATCCAATGGGGTGATGAAAATTTGAGCTAAATCCACTCTGCCTGGAATCGGTTTCCAAGGGTCTGGGGCAATCATTGTCAGCACCAGTTTTAGGGGGTTAAGGATTTTGGCCTCTTGGGGAGAAACTTGCCAGTCATCTAGTAGCCACTTCTCTGCCAGGATGGTTTCATGAATGTTTTGAACTATCCCTTCCCACACTAGCTCTTGATTCTATCCTTTGCTCTTGAAGATCCTGCGATTTTTCTCTTTCTAGATGGCCCAAAGAGTAAAGCCTGGAACTAAGTCCTAGGACTGACTGAGGATTGGGCTAGAGAAGAGGCCTTGTCTCCAAAGAAGAATGTATTATCTAATTCTTTGGGGATCCTGATCCATTATGCCGAAGAGATCTTCCACTTGATTCCATTTTTGAGTGGCAAACGAGGACGTATTTAGAAGGTGCTCTAGGTCCTCAATGTGGCAGTTATAGAGGATACAGTATGAGGGTTCGTAGATACCTCTTTTTTGGAGTTGATCCTAGGTTAGGATTCTGCCCTTGCAAACTAGCCAAAGAAAGAAGGCCACTTTCGGCCACCACCTTCCCCCCAAGATATTTTTCCAAATATTTTGTTGGTTCTCTTGTCTCCGTCCTACCTTTAATTTGTATGCCTCCTATATGGTAAAGGTGCCCCTTGTAGTGTATCCTCACCTCAAAATGTTTGATCCTTCCTATCTAGTGATTCTTCTGGTGTCCAGTTTTTTATCCAACTAAATCCATTGGTTTGAAATCGAAGGTTGTGGACAGTCCTCACGACCTTTCCATCTTCTCAATCCTTCTACTAGTGAGTCTTTGTTCCAATACTGATTCACTATATGGTAATTGCTTTATGAGGCGTAGAGGAACAAATCATTCAGATCATTTCTAGCAAAAAGCTTTCCTCTCTACTGCCATGAACCCTGCCAGAAGCGAGTTGTTTTCCCATTCTTAATTTCCTAGAAGATGTGTTGATGGATAAGGTCATTGTTTTGAGCTGCTAGGTTCCATATTGCAAATACTTTGGATGGATCACGATACCTGAGGATATGGATGGATCACGATACCTGAGGATATCTTCTGTGTGGGTGGGCATGCCATATTTACGTGTCCAAATTTGTTTCCATAAATCAGTTACTCCTCTTATCCACCTGCACCAAATTTTAGCTCCCATTACTTGATTTAGGGTGTGAGGGTCTTGAAGACCCAATCCTCCTTCCATTTTGGGCTTGATTAAGTTGGGCCAGAAAACTAGAGCCCATTTCTTCAGCTGATGAGCCCCTCCCCAAAGGAAGTTTTTGAAAGTCTCAGCCATTTTTTACAAGATGTTTTGGGGGCAGCCATACCCGAGAGTTGGTAAATTGGTATGGATTAAGGGACAACCTTGAGGAGGACCGTGCGACTAGCCAAGTTGAGAGTACAAAATGTCTAATTACTGAGTTTCGTTTGGATTTTATGGAGGAGAGAGTTCCAACATGAGGTTTTTAAAGAATTCAAAGATAGGGGCATTCCTAGGTATTTGTTGGGAAAAGAGTTGATTCCAAATCCTATCACCCGGGCTAAGAAGGTTTGAATATTCCTTGCAGTGTTGAAAATGAAAATGCAATATTTGTCATTATTTATCAGGGTCCCAGAGGCTTCCCTGAAGTCGTGGATAATTTATTTTATACGACAGGCTTCCTGCAAGGAGACATGGCAAAAGAACATAATGTCATCTACAAACTGTTGGTGTGTGATAGGGAGGTCTTTTCCCCATAGTCTCAGACCTCGGATTTTCAGATAATGGGCTTCCTTTTTTAGGTACTGCATAAGCCTTCAGCTGCTAGGATGAATAGGAACAACAATAGAGGATTGCCTTATCTCAAGCCTTGAGAGGGGTTTGAAAGTTCTTATTAGAAAGCCATTTAAAAAAATGAAATAAACTTTCAACAAATTAATACATATTTTAATATTCAATAAGTCTATAAAAAGTATTTATAAATGAAAAATATTCTTTGTTATTATCAAAGTATCAACGCTTGAGAATTATACCATTAATTTTCAAACTTTTTATAATCTTAGTATTACTCATTTGTGTATTTAATTAATTTAATAGCTAGCCATCAATACTACACCACCGTTTGAAAATGTTTTGGAATAATTGTAAGTTTGCATGATACAAGTTAGTCACACTGTTTTATGTCCTTCACAACATTGCATGCCAGATATCAAACACAAATTCGATGGGAATTTCAATAGTGGAATTGCATTTACAAGATAGTCATGACCTTTAACATGGTAGATATATTACAACATTCAAAGTAATCAACATCCCATTAAATGTTGTTCACAACTTTGCATGCCACATATCAAACACACACAAATTTGATGAGAATTTCGATAGTGGAAGTATGTGCATTTACAAGACGGTCATGACCTTTAACAGGGTAAATATATTACAAGCATTCAAAGTAATCAACATCCCACTATAAGGGTGTTTTGGTTATTTTAGAATAATATTGACATTTATGTTATTGTAAGATCTCTTTATATTTCTTTTATGGAGAGGAGAAGATATTTGAGCACTACAACTTTTAAAGGCTCATGATGCTATATTGAAATCTTGGTAAAGGGAAGGTTAGTGGATAAACTAATTGGAGAGAAATCGATGCTAAACAAACTATTATGTACTGAGCTTTATCAAACACATCATCATAATGTTGGTAAAGGGAAGGTTAGTGGATAAGCTAATGGGAGAGAATCGATACTAAACAAAATATTATGTACCAAGTTTTATTAAACACATTGTTTAAAAACAAATTAACAATTTGTTTTTAAGGATTTAAACATTAAGTTTATGCATAGTATTTTAGGTGACTATTTTGATTTAAAAAATTATATACCTAAAATGTAGGTGAATTTTTAATAAAAAAATATGTAATTGACTATTAAAACTCATAAATTTTTGACAAATATTATCAATTTAACTATATTTACGTAAAAAATAGGTAATCTTTTAACCAAATAGATGAATATTTTTTCAGAAAAATATCTAAAAAATAGTCAATTGGAAAAATTTTGCCCCTTAAAAATTCCCTATGTTTAAGTAAGGCATTGCTTCCATACTTTGAGAATGGTAAAGAATAACCTTTACCCAATCGAATTATTTCAATTTCAGGAGAATGAGAAAAGAAAATGAGCTATATTAAAGCCTCAAGAAATCGTTTTTATGCATATGATATAATTACAATTATTATTTATTAAAGGATATTAGCTCGAGTGGTTTGATGAACAATTCGTTTCCCAATTACATGGGTTTAAGTCTTTGGAGACATGTTGTAACTGGCTTGTTGTAGCATTTATGAAATAAATGTATATGATGTAATCTTGGTAGCTGATGTTTTGAAGTTACTAATTGTCTAGAAAATTTTCATTATAATTAAAAAAAAATAATTACAATTATTATTTAAAAAGTCCAATATACTATTTAATATAATTTATTATTTATTAAAAATCAAAATTATTATCTAATATAATTTATCGTTTTCATGTTTATAATTTTAATTATTTCTTGACAATCGTCATTATATAAAATTATATAAACTATAAAATTTAAGGTTTAAATCTCCCCATTAACATATACCTACAAAAGAAACCTACATAAACACTAGGTGAGTATTGATTCTATATCACATGGCAAATTGATCTAATTACCAATTCCTCTTAAAAGAAAAAAAAAAAACACAACTTTAAATTATTTTGTTGAATTTACAATTAAATATGTAATTCATATTAATGATACTATTATATTGATTTAGAAACATTGACACGAGCATTGCCACTTTACACAATACAAATGTCCCAATGAATTATGATGATTATGAATTGCCATCATATTGAAACCTTGAAATAAATCTCCGTAAATGGAGATCATGTTCTAAAGAAAAAATGTGTATATTCGTTTGAAGATTCAAATGACAAAGATTATTATTATTTGAGGGGAGACCCTTTAGGATAATTGCGAAGTAGCTCCGAAGCCATCATTCATGTTCAATAAAGACCCGCAAGGATGTCTATCTTTCCAAAGACGGTCACCAACATAAAAATGGAGATTAAAAATTTTAATAATATTTATTTTTTAATATTATAAAAATAATTAAAATTATATTTTAATATATTTTTTTAAATTAAAATATTTTATATTGTCAAAAAATTTAATAATTACATAGTTGAAATGATATGATACCACTGATCATAATGGGGAATTCTATTCTGCTCAAAGCGGCATTTAACCATATCAATGTATCCCACATCTACAGGGAATATAACTAGGACACTGACAACTTTCCAAGGAGGCCGCGCTGATGGAGCAAGGACTCTGGGAGATATCCAAGATTTTGGAACAGCAAGGACAAAAATTTTATCATCGCCCATACATTGACCCGTCATACCCTACAGCGGGTCTACATGCAACTTAATTCTAAACCAGCAGTATGACAGCAGTTTTATATATGACAGTTTATATGTATATAAATCTTTTTGCATAAGACTGAAGGACGCCAAAAAAGGCATCAATATTCTATACAGCTTACAAAGAAATTTGAACAGAAATCAATCAGCACAGATATGCAATTTTTGAGCAAAATGTACAGAAAACAGTGATCCTGGCAATGCGTATAGCATCTTCATATGTAATCTTTCATATTAATGAAATTTTACGGATTTTTCCAGTGGAAAAAAAATAATAATGGGGAATTCTATTGGCTTCTCGAGACGCTGGGATTTCATACACTATTGGACCCATATTACATAATTCAAAATCTTAAATTACAAAATTCACATAATACCCTGTAACATAACAACCAATACCAAAACCTAGATTCATTGGTACACTATTAGACCACAAAAGATACAAGTAGCCCCAACAAACATGAAAACAACATTAGGAATAAGATGAAGAGATGGGGGTGGGATCCTTGGCACTCGTTTGAGGCGAAGAAGCATTGTCAGACTCACAAAGGAGGCGACCTTCAACATAAGCCAATCTTGCTTGTCCAGAGTGAAGCATTGATTCTGCGACATCCTCTTGATATCTTGTAATGTAGCAAAGACATTGTAGCATTCAACTTGCTTATCTTTCAAGAGAAGACCAAGCAAGGTCTTCATTTGTGAGTGAATAGCTATAGAATTGAGATACTTTTTTTCATCCCCTAGTATGACCAAAATCAAACACCCAATAAGATAGATCATCCATTATTTATGAATCATAGTGGGATTTTCTCTCCAATCTCACCTAAGTCTCCATCCTCCTAATTTCTCTCCTAGTATCAGGGAGCACTGCATTGAAGTACGTTGTTATAGAGTCATGAGTGAAAATATGGGTACTGCGCTAACTTGGTGGGTTGTTGCCATTGCCACCCCTTTTGTAGTGCATCTATTGTCTTGGTGGCATGGTTAACAGGAGGGGTAACACTTAAAACCAAAACTAAACTAACCATGACTAGGAAATTGACAAGAGACCAACCTAACCTGACCCCAAACAGGATGAGTGACTAGTAGGATATCCATGCCTTCACAAGATGTATAATACCGAGAACTAGACTTGTTGTTGACACCTATTTTTGGGATCTCTGATTTTGTAATAGGCTACAAAATCCCTTACCTCTATCATTCTTTGCCACATCCCAATTTGTCATCAGTAATTTTGTTTTCATTTTCCCTATGATCTTGTTTTACTACCATGATTAAAAGGGGATGACCACTAAGATATTCTGAAGACCCAATCATATCCTCTTGGTTGTTTACTACTCTAGTTCCAAAATGCTTGATCGTTAACTTCTGGATTTTCCTCAAAATGAAAATAAAAGGGTCTCTTCTCACCCTCATATTGCAAATATCCCTCGTTGGCTATTAAAGTTTGAATTTTCAAACAAATTGCTCAGATTATTTGATAAAAAAATGTGAAAAACCCATACATGATTACTCAAGTAGAATCCCCCTTACTGTGTCAAATTTTCCCATTGTTTCAGTTTGAATTTCTATGTGTGTGTGTGTGTGTGTGTGAGAGAGAGAGAGAGAGAGAGAGAGAGGCCTCATGGCAATCACATCCTACTTTAAAGTTGTTCTATGTTGAAAATTTGTCATTATTCGTATATATTCAGTTACATGCCTTTTTAAGGGGCTCCTCTTCATGCCATGTTATGAATTTCACAGTTATTATTCTGTGATGTTAACTTTGAGCAAAATATATACTTTACATGGACGCTCATGGAAAAATCCCATGTATATTTGCATGTTGTTTCCCTCAATGATTTCCATCTCTTCTTATCACAATGCCTTTCTGTCTCTCCATAAATTCCCGCTCTATACAAAAAAAAGGCCAAAGATTTGCAAAATCAAACCCTCAATTTGGGGTAAACATGAAACCCTGGTTCAAACCCTAACCTAGTTTACTCCCTTTTCAAAAGAAAAGGAAAAAAGGAAATAAAGGGCACCCCCATTAGATGAATTTTCACTAAAGTTATGAAATTTGAAAATAATGAAAGCGAAAAAAAAGAATTGGTTATAACCCACTATTAAGACAAATTTCCATATCATGGTATGCCCCTTACTTAGTAAAGGAAAAAATAAATTATTTGCAAAAGGGTATGTTAACCTATGGTAATAGGACCACGGTCTGGGTTTGAATTTCCCTCATGTATTTTACTCCATCTCTTTGTAAGCCTTTTTTTATTCCTTTCCTTAAAGGACATGATGAGAAGTCACCAACCTTTGATTAAGTATAGTTGATTTGTAGCAATTATAAAGTGAAATGAGTAGTTTTTGGCTTCACCTGTCTTGCAATTATGAATATTGATTTTGATTATTTACAGAGTTGATCTCAAGTTCTTGAAGGCAGGGTAGAGGCTGAGGAAGAAGGAATAGACCCCCAAGATGGTGGGATTCTGGCAAAAACAAGAAATTCACTTTTTTTTTTCCATTTTAACATCAATTCTAATGAGTTCCATTAGTTGGCCATCACAGGTCATCTTAACTTATGCTTTCTTAATGTATCTTCTATTCCTCCTATCTATCATAATAGTTCAACCTCTTCTCTAAGGCCTCATCCCAACATACGATAAATACCAGAGTCTTGACCTAGTAATGAACCTGTGAATGTTAGTGATGGGTGGAATCTTGTTGAAAATTTGTTTGAATATAATAATAATTCCTGGGGAATTTCTCCCAAATCTCTGCATCTTGTTTCCAATTGTTCTCATTCACTGGATACACATGTTTCTTCCACACCTTTTGGATAACCCAATCTTAGTGAGCATTTCAAAAATATTGCCTCTCCTACCACTACCATCAATGTAAACTTTGAAACGGGAATTGATACTATTACCTGTTTCGTAGAGATAGCAAAAAAGTGACCCGATTTTGAAAAGGGGTGATGCAGAACGAACATGTTTTTTTTATAGCATAGTTTTTGGCACTTTAATTTTTTTTATGTACATTACATTTTAGAATGGTAGTGATTTTCATGCTGATTTAAAAAAGTGAGTATTTTGCATCACCCCCTTTTTTTAAAGGACCTGTTTTTTGGCTTTAAATTTTCTAATGTATAAAATGTAAATAATTATTTTGTAAATTTGATCATTTTGAAGTGGTCGTTTTCTTCACATTTTCTTGTTTTTTATTTAATTTAACTTGTTTTAGTGAGGTTTTATTGTTTGCAATTTTTAAATAGGAGGTTGTTATTAGAATTTTGATATTCAATATTTATACACCCTAAATTAAAAAATTTTCAATCCACATGAAATAATTGTTTCTAAAAACAATATTTTTTAACAATGACATAAAATAACCATTTTTAACATAAATATAACTAAAAAACTACACGTTTTGATAATTTTTTGCTAGAATTGACAGGACAAAATCACATTTTTTATACGATAATTTTAACTAAAAATGGTTAAATAATAGCTTTTTTTATGTATTTCATGTCAAAAAAATAATAATAATCACTTTTTTTTCAAAAAATAATGATTAACTTAAAAATCAATGTGAAAATCACATATTACAAATATTGAACGCATAACAACCCTAATTGAGTGTTTATTCTTCTCATAAAATGTCAAAGTCAAAACACTGCAAAACTTGATTTACAGGCATAACTTAAATTTAATCAATAATGTCACGTAATCCAAACTCTTCATCTTCTAGAGTTTCATCATTGTCTTCTCCCACAATATTTTTTGTTTCATTTTGCTCATTTTCCTCTTCTAATGGGTCTTTGATGTCTGCGAATCTCCCAACGTGTGTCTTTCCAAACATTCCATGTAATGGTGGTTGGGGTTCCTTTGCCTTTTTTGCCACATGTGATTCACTAAAGTCCCCTTTCTTCAACCCAATTTCTTGCATTGCATCTGGAAGAAATTGAAGAGCATTAATTCTTTGTTG
>APFE031698709.1:0-30102 GCA_000404065.3 Pinus taeda | reverse complement strand
GATGAGAGAGAATGGACAAATGTCCGAGACAGTTTGCTAAGTGGATGCTCATGGAATCTTCTAGAAACTTCTCCTATGACACTTGCCTCTCTGAATTCACCCAAGGATGAGTAAGAGATCAAAGAAATCTCCAAGTGGAATCAAGAACAACAAGTAGAATGACACTAATAAAAAACCTAGAGATGACTCACACCCTTGCACAAATCTATAAATGGATCCCTCATCTGAGAGATCTAGAGGCTGGAATTTTGTAATTTGTAAGGAAGTGCCGATAGTTTGTATCTGAGAAAGAGCATTGTATTTTTGAGTGATCTTGCTTTTCATGAGGTGAAGAGGGCTTTGATGTTGGGAGGATGATGCTGGATCACACATTCGGGTTGTAATTCTCCCTTCTATTTTAATAAATTTCTTTGAGATTTCCCCTATATAATCATGTATTTGTGAATGCAATTGTATGTTCATTGTATTTCTGATTCTGCAATGCTTATGATATAATAGATTGAGATGCTTTGATGGTGTTTTGTTACTTTGTCTCTACAGATATTCTCTAAGCGGGATAAGTAGGAGAGGAGTTGCAAGCTTTGTCAAGGGGGAGAGAGATCAAGCAAGGAGTCAAGTGGAAGATCTAGGTTGGTTCCTTTGCCTCTCTCTTATCTATCATACATAGAGGAAATTGCAAATTGCTTTGATTGTTTGTTTCTAGGATAACTGCCAATCCTAGAGGGCTAGCAAATCAAAAAAACTCTAGTTTTCCTGGAAACAAAATGGCGACTCCACTGGGGATTGAATAGATGTTTATTTGTTGTGTTGTTTGTTTTATAAACTATAGACAGAGCCTAAAGTTACCCAGATAGCCTTCAAAATGCTCTTGCTTTGTAATTGCATAGTAGATGAATGCTGCTTTAGTCAATCTCCAGTTTAGTTTATGAATTGAACATTTGACTTACAAGCATTCTAGATGCTCTTTTGGTAGCTCAATAACCTCTCAAGATCATACCTCTATACTTTGCTCTTTACTGTCCATCATAGCTTAGCTTAAATCATTGAAATCAGCTGCAATTTTGAGCCAAAACCCATCTCAGTTGCGCTCCCTGGCCCATCACACTGTCTGTCACTGTCAACCAGTATGCATCACACTTCTTGAGCGTAGCAGGTGCGATTCATACTTGTTTACATGAAGCATAGGTGCGATGATTGATTGAACCAACTTCCCTTCTTGAAATTTGGGGTTTTTTGTCTTTGTTTTCAGCTCCGTTTAGTTGTATTTGCTGCTTATGAACAGTACCTCATTGCTGAAACCTGCCTACATTACATAGACCAGCCTCCATTGGTTAGGATTGGTAACTGTTTTTATGTATTTTTCCATCATTTACAATCCTTTGTCGAAAAGTTTCTTAAATCAATATGTCTTTTTGATACAAAAAGTGTCGTAACTATCATTTGTTGTCAAAAAAGGAAAAGTGTCGTTGATTCTTCCTTCCCTGGATAGTCGATTGGAATTTCTGTCATGTATTTGATTTGATTTGTTGTTATTCGAAGTGTCGAAAGCATTTTCCATTCGAAATTGAATAGTGTCATTTAGACTTCCTTTTTATTTTTGAAAAAAGAAATTGTCGAAATGTCGCTTTGAATAAGATATTTTAGATCTTTGCTATACTTAGTTTTCCTTTTTGGGATTTCTCATATTAAGGGGAACGAAAAACAAATACATGAATTTGCATTTTCATTTAGACTGTGTGCAAAAAATTATTTAGGAAAAGTGCATTAGTGTGTGCTCTTTTCTCTTTGTTTGAAAGAATCGTAATTTTCTTTCCTTAGTAGCTAGGATTTTCATTGCTCAAAATAAACAACGATTGTTTGTCATTGTAGACTACATATTTAGGAATTTTACATCTACATCACGTGGTGAACCATTGAAAGGTAAAATTCTAAGAAATATCAATTCTAAAATAAATTTCAATGAACTGAACAACGCTTTGGAACCTAAAGCAACACATCTAGGGGTCTAGGCTAGAGAGGTGTTCCATTGTCGCAAAATCTAGTAACTATCATTTTCATCGAAGGTTGGGTGATTCCTCCTCTTTGATACAACAAGTGCTAGCATGGAATAGTGCTCCCCGTACCATCGAGTATATATTGGGAGACCACAATATGCTTATATCCTTTATCCTTAGGAAGCCGTGTCTAATGCCCTATCGATCGTAATGCACTGAACACAACATTCAGGAAGATTGACTGATGTACATAAGTCCTTGGTAATTTCTCTTTAATTTATCACCAAGGTGTATATTGCAGTTTTGTGATTGGTTTGGTAATCCCTCTATCTAGATTTCCAGAGTAGTCACTTTCGTTCCTTTTCAACTCCTTAAAAGAAAAGGTCCATCTGAGCACTTGTCACTTCAGGCTCATTAAAATCAAAGGGGACTAGAGTCATCTTTAGCTTTTTCTCGACTCTTAAAAATTGAAAAAGAAAAGTTGTGTCAAACCATCATTAAAATTTATTAATTTAGAATAACATCATTTTCCCATTAATTTTGAGTTGATCAAGTAATCCGCAATCGTGGAAGAAAGTCAATCAAAACCCCATTGTTCGCGAAGACTAGTGAGTCAACCATCTTTGACCCCAGAAACGAAGCCATTCCGGGCAAAACGATCTTGTTTAACTGAGTCCAATTCACCTGATTTATTTGAAACTTGTCTTTCAACATCGTAAGAGACTACAGTTACTTCGATCATTTTTGGTACATCCGCCTTTAGAGAAGAAGTTCCGTAGTTACAAGAGGACATTAGAACTGATCCTAGTGTAATGGTAGAAACTTATATACCTGAAACAACCCCAACTAGAGCTGATCCAGAGACTGAAGTTCACTTACTTGAACATCTGGAAGTTGACTTCCAGAATTTAGAAGGTGTCACCCCTCTAGTATCTGTCACTACAGAAGTTATACTTTCTTCGGCACTAGAAATATTTTACGGACCTGACGGTCTACCTCTTCCACTTGGATTGATTTCTATAGAGGAGATAGTAGAGGATCTTCCATCCAGTAGCCCATTACATTTTGGAACTGGGATCCACTTATATCCTTCTACTCCTGAAGTTAGTTCTTTTAATCATCCTTCATCGCAAGTTCCCGTCGAATCGCTAGGAAATATTTTGGATAGACTAAACATGTCTGGACAACCATCAACATCTAGGATTGTGTCATCTGTTACAGTTACGGAAGAACTTCCTGCTGCCATTCCTACAATGTTTGCTGGTATACCATTTGTCCCAACTAGTTATCAATCACTAGCTAGAGTCCACCCAGGGGCTGTTTCGACGACATGGTCTATTCCTATTTGTTCATCTAAAATCCCATTTGGTATTTCTTATGTTGAAACTCAGCAAATTGATCCTGCATGCCAGTATCAATTTGGGAAGACTAGTCTTCAAAGATTGATACATCCTTTGAACACTGGACTGCCGCCATATGGAGGGCAGTATGCTTTTCATTGTTCCCTCCTGGAGAACAACCATATGAGAGTTCAAAACAAAATTCAGGTCAAACTATAATTACATCTGGCGGTTGGGTACCAATAATGCCTCAACAACCAAGGCTTGTATGTTTAATACAACTAATCCAACCTGTGTCGAATATTCCCACTACACCTGCTATCGTGACTGTGTCACAAGTATAAGCCCTGTCTGTTGTATGTCAACCTCAAGTCTCTCAGGTTGCAATACAACAGCCTCTTGTCTCTACAACTTAATCACAACCTCAGGTTAGTGCTTCCTTACCTGGAATGACTCAGGCTCAAATGAGTACTATCACTTCACATCTTGGTCAATCATCCAGTAATGGGCAACAGAAAAATCTTCAGAGAACCCTACTGGGCAAAATAAACCTCATGAGCCATGTTACATTTTTAATGAGGACCATTACATGAAGAATTGTCCACATCGCATTGAGGCTACAAAACTTTTAAAGACTTCAAGTACCTCCGCAGTGTTGACTGATCCGTTTCCGAACACAAAAACTAGTCTGGTTGCTATCGATCATGCTTCCACATCCAAAGTGCTTATGCTATCCATCTCGAAATAGCAAAATGATGCTTTCATATCGATAAGGAATAAATATTACGGGAATCAAAAGTCGTTGAACAACCAGGCTACAGATCAACCTAGTAGTTCGACAACAACTTCACTAGAAGTTGTGTTAGAGCCTAAATCTGCCTTAGGCTGAAGGAAGGCAAAATTCAGGGTAACCACAAACCACACTCAGTCTGGTAGCTAGCCCTACCAGATAGGAGAGGGCTCTCTTCGGGTCACGCTCAGTGAGAGAAAATCAGTGGGGCTGGAGATGACCGAAATAGGAAAATGATTTTAGGCTAGTAAACAGATATGAAAGAGGTAATTTGATGAATGACTGAGTTTTTTGGGCTGTATGGGGACAAAGGATAGCATGAGCTGAGAAATTAAATCAAAGACATAGATTGTTTCTTGAGGCATGATAGGCAGTAAGTTTAGCAATCAAATTTAAATAATATGGAGTGGAAAGACTACTGAGAAAGCTGAGAAGGGCATAAGCATGAATCCTTTTCAAACAGAAGAAGAAACATAGAGGATGAATGTTTTCCAAGGCAGAGCAATAAATTTAGATTCTACCTTTCCTACTTAAAAAACATTCAACTGGAAATGAATATAAATGAACTCCAAAACATTACAATTTACATATGAAACAGAGAAGAAACACATTGCTAAACTCATACCACAGGAATCTTAGGAATCAGAGCTACATCATTTCATTAAAATCTCTGCCAAAACTATACAATGAGAGCGCTAGGTTTTTCCTCCACACTACTCCCAGAAATTTCAACCCTTTACAAATGATTTTCAATACCATAAATAACCTCATAGGTGGGAAAGAAAATCAATGAAGATAGGGAGTCATTCAATCATCATTAATGAACTGAAGTCGAAGAGCCAACCGTTTGCCAGTGTTGCATTTTCCACCCAAATGACAGATGGAGAGGTCCGGGGACTCAAAACTTGCCCAAATTTCTTGGCCATGCACCATCATTCATGATTTTTCATGCCAAATCTAAAAATATAATTTTTTTGCAATTTAAAGCTCCCTAGCATAAGCACGCACCATGTGCGTGGCACATAGATCCTGTGTGTGGCGCTATTTTGTGGGAGACTTTTGGATGCCTTCCCGGTGTCCAAATTGGGCGTAGAATAGCTCGTTGGAAAGGTATTTGAGTCTAATTTCCAACCCAAGTGGAATTTCTGAATTTGCTGCCAATTGGTGTCTCCAAAACCTCAATCGCCCAAGACTTCTTCTTGTGTGTCAAAATAGGGGCAGAAAGGTCATTTGGTGAGTGTTTTTGACCTCCTGAGGACTCAAAAATTGCCCAAACTTCTTGGCCATGCACCAAATGTCATGGTGTTTCATGAAAAATCAAACAATATAATTTTTTTGCAATTTAGAGCTCCCTAGCATAAGCACGTGCCACGTGCACGGTGCATAGAGCCTGTGCGTAGCGCGTTTTACAAGAGACTTTTGGAGGCCTTCCTGGTGTCCAAATTGAGTGCAGGATAGCTCGTTGGAAAGGTACTTGAGTATACTTTCCAACCCAACTAAAATTTTTCAATTTGAAGTTCATTGGCCCTATCAAAAATCAAATCTCCCAATGCTGGTCAAAATGTGCCCAATGAGGCTGCCTCAAGGCAGAGTGCTGTTGCAGTCAAATTTTGAAGGTGTTCCTGAACTCCAAATTGAGTTCATGATAGCTCATTGGAAATATCTTTGTGTCGAGTTATCATTTTACTCATCAAGAAAGTCATTTGGCTAACTAAGCTAGGAGAAAACTTGATTTTCCCAAAGTCACTTTAGAGGTGCATCAATTCTCCCGAGGCAATTGTATTTTTGACATTTCTCTAAAACCATGACACCTGTGTAGAAAGTGAAGGAGGTTTTTCTTCCTTGGCCTATTGTGGACAAAATCTCTCTCAGTTTTCCAAAATTCATCTTTTCTTGCTCGGAAACATCATTTGAGTGAATTATTGAGCCTTCCTTTGGCCTGCAAGTATTATTGAAGCACTTTGAGAAGAACAATTTGCAAACCTTAGACCTAATGACCAAGTTGACTCTTTGCTTATCAAGCGATCATAACAAGACTGTAAATGATTTTGAGACTGTCTTAATGAACTTTAATAAACAGATTTGAGCCAGGAGGACATGGCATAAAGGATAAATGAGTGACCAGGTCTTTCCGTCAGATTATGGCATGCCCCTAGCAGAATGCAGGTGAGTGAATGGAGCGAGACATCTAAAAATGAGATGCAAAAATAGTTTTGATCTCTGATGGAGGACTGACAAGACTGACTCTAACATTAGCTCCAATGGGGGATGGTAGCTCCTTGGAGGTGCCAAGAACAACAGATCTCTGGAAGAGCTAGACAGTGCCTTCGTCCATTGGGCTATGGAGTCATTATTTTGACAAACCAACATGAATCATTTTATTGACTGGAAATTAGACTAACTTAATTATGAAACCAACATGACTGAAAAAACTGACTCAATGCAAAAGGAAATCACTCATGAACGACTTAACTAAAACAAGAACTTACAAAACTTGTTTCGATGGCAGCAGTCCATTAAGATTCGAGGGTTTCAAATCATGATGACAGCCACCTGCGTACTAATGCAATGTGTAGTATCATGTGTAATGTGTCTTCCAATGTAACCAATCAAGTAGATGCCTCCTTGATTGATTCTCCTTATCAGATCTTCTGGTCAACAACAAAGATTGGTAACTGGGCATCCAAAAACATAATTGACCGTGATCTCCTTCATCACTGAATACTGCAATAATCACCTTCACTGCTGACTGCAACAGATATGCCATTGGATCATGAAAAACATGAAGTCTTTCCTCCTGCTGAAAAAACAAGGTACCTTTTTCTCTTGATTTTGGTCTTTCTTCATAAATAAGAGTATGCTCCTGGTCTTCAAAAAATTCTGAACAAATAGGTGAGTAGATTTCCTCTTCAAAGAACATTTCAGAACATGAGACATGAGGAAGAGTCTGAAAGGGAATCCTGAATGGTCTGGTCTGCTGAAGTCTGAATATACTGTAGGTCATCTTCATATGATATGACAGCCAGATTATCTTTGCATTCATCAATCATGAGAAAAGAAACCTCAAATGATTCTTGAAACTCAACACAATCATTTATATCATCTACCATAAATTCACCCAGCACTTTTTCACTTACTTGAATAAAGATTTCATCTTGATGTTCATAGAGGGAATGAGCTACCTCCTCATGAAGATCTAGTTCTGGTAAGATAAGGTCAGTTAGGTTTGAAACTCTATTTTCTCCATTTGAGGCAACCTCAACCATGCAACTATCTTTTTCCTCATCACCATCTATCTCTCGATCTAATTTATCATCCCCATTATCTGAGATTGGAACATCATTTTCTTGCATATCATCTTTTATTTCCACCAGATCTGAAATAAAACTTCTTCTTTCATCATTTCTAGCCATATGGAAATCTTCAGCCTGCTGATCTATAAAGCTGCTTACAGGACTGTGATCCTTTTCAGAAAAGGAAGAAGTTCTACCATCACCTTCTTGACCATGTGCACACTATAGATCTGTGTTAACTTGAGCTGGAACATGACTGTTCAAGAGTTGATCTATCTCATCTTCAGACAGAGGAGATAATATTTTTTGTTTTCTTCTGCTCAAACATTGATTGTCTTCATTGATTTCAATTGAAGGAGTATATAAATTTTCCTCATACTGCTGATCCATTTCATGTAATTCATGTAGAATATCAAGAGGAAAAACTCCTTCATCTTCCACCATACGAAAATCTTGATCATGCTGCAAATTTTCCTGATCATCTTCATGCTGCTGAAATGGGTTTTCACATAGGGCTTCCATGATCTCTTCCTCCATGAAATTATCATCTTCATAATATTTTTCAAGGCTTTCAATAAAACCATCAGCGTATTTGCAACATTCATGAACTAAATTTAATGTTGGATAAGAGTCTTCATACTTCTCAAAGAACATGGCATGAAAATCCTTTAAACAGTAAATACAAGCAGGCGGCAAACTTTCATACCAAGATTGGGCTACACCTTCTAGAGTGGCCAGGAATATCTTCATTAAGAAATCTTCAGGAAAATCAACCTTCAACTTGCGAATATGCATATGAAATCGAACTAGATGTAAAACAGTGTCCTTCTTACCATCATCTTTAAACATAGGCAGATTCCTTGACCAATCTACCTTCGGAATTTTATTTGGAAAACCTGGGATGTGATCTCGGCTCATGGGAGCATATCTTCTTCCAACCCGCTCCATTTTGAAAATCTCAAAGCTACTGATCTCTTTGTAGTGGAGTCACCATGAAGGATTGATTGCTGGATTCTTCAATGAATGGAGTCGCCAGGTGAATGATTTCAAACATCTTCTTATGTCTGATCGTTGTTCACCATCAACCATCAGATCTAAGCTTGATAGAAGTACTGGGGCAAAACAATCTTCAAGCAAACCATTTTCTCCCCAGCGGAGTCGCCACTATGTTAGAGCCTAAATCTGCCTTAGGCTGAAGGAAGGCAAAATTCAGGGTAACCACAAACCACGCTCAGTCTGGTAGCTAGCCCTACCAGAACAGGAGAGGGCTCTCTCCGGGTCACGCTCAATGAGAGAAAATCAATGGGGCTGGAGATGACCGAAATAGGAAACTGATTTTAGGCTAGTATACATATATAAAAGAGGTAATTTGATGAATGACTGAGTTTTCTGGGCTGTATGGGGACAAAGGATAGCATGAGCTGAGAAATTAAATCAAAGAAACAGATTGTTTCTTGAGGCATGATAGGCAGTAAGTTTAGCAATCAAATTTAAATAATATGGAGTGGAAAGACTACTGAGAAAGCTGAGAAGGGCATAAGCATGAATCCTTTTCAAACAGAAGAAGAAACACAGAGGATGAATGTTTTCCAAGGCAGAGCAATAAATTTGGATTCTACCTTTCCTACTTAAAAGACATTCAACTGGAAATGAATATGAATGAACTGCAAAACATTACAAGCTATATATGAAATAGAGAAGAAACACATTGATAAACTCATACCACAAGAATCTCAGGAATCAGAGTTGCATCATTTCATTAAAATCTCTGCCAAAACTATACAATGAGAGCGCTAGGTTTTTCCTCCACACTGCTCCTAGAAATTCCAACCATTTACAAATGATTTTCAATACCATAAATAACCTCAGAGGTGGGAAAGAAAATCGATGAAGATAGGAGTCTTTCAATCATCATTAATGAACTGAAGTCGAAGAGCCAACCGTTTGCCAGCGTTGCATTTTCCACCCAAACGACAGATGGAGAGGTTTGGGGACTCAAAACTTGCCCAAATTTCTTGGCCATGCACCATCATTCATGATAGTTCATGCCGAAGCTAAAAATATATTTTTTTTGCAATTTAGAGCTCCCTAGCATAAGCGCGCGCCACGTGCGCGACGCATAGAGCTTGTGCGTGGTGCTATTTTACGGGAGACCTTTGGAGGCCTTCCCGGTGTCCAAATTGGGTGCAGAATAGCTCGTTGGAAAGATCTTTGAGTATAATTTCCAACCCAAGTGGAATATATGAATTTGGTGCCCATTTACCTCTCCAAAACCTCAATCTCCCAATCCTCCTTCCTGTGTGTCAAAATAGCGGCAGAAAGGTCATTTGGTGAGTGTTTTTAACCTCCCGAGGACTCAAAACTTGCCCAATATTCTTGGCCATGCACTAGCAGTCATGAGTTTTCATGAAAAATCCAAAAATATAACTTTTTTGCAATTTAGAGCTCCCTAACATAAGCGCGCGCCACGTGCGTGGCGCATAGAGCCTTTGCATAGCGCTTTTTGCAGGAGACCTTTGGAGGTCTTCCCGGTGTTCAAATTGGGTGCAGGATAGCTCGTTGGAAAGGTATTTGAGTCTACACTCTAACGCAGCTAGAAATTTTTAATTTGGAGTTCATTGGCCCTATCAAAAATCAAATCTCCCAAGACTGGTCAAAATGTGCCCAATGAGGCTGCCTCAAGGCAAAGTGTTGGTGCAGTCAACTTTGGAAGGTGTTCCTCAACTCCAAATTTAGCTCATGACAACTAATTGGAAAGAAATTTCTGTCTATTTATCATTTTACTCATCAAGCAAGTCAGTTGGCTAACCAAGCTAGGAGAAAACTTGATTTTCCCAAAGTCACTTTAGAGGTGCATCAATTCTCCCGAGGCAATTGTATTTTTGACATTTCTCTAAAACCATGACACCTGTGTAGAAAGTGAAGGAGGTTTTTCTTCCTTGGCCTATTGTGGACAAAATCTCTCTCAGTTTTCCAAAATTCATCTTTTCTTGCTTAGAAACATCATTTGAGTGTATTATTGAGCCTTCCTCTGGCCTGCAAGTATTATTGAGGCACTTTGAGAAGAACAATTTGCAAACCTTAGACCTAATGACCAAGTTGACTCTTTGCTTATCAAGCGATCATAACAAGATTGTAAATGATTTCAAGACTATCTTAATGAACTTTAATAAACATAGTTGAGCCAACAGGACATGGCATAAGGGATAAATGAGTGACCAGGTCCTTCTGTTATATTATGGCATGCCCCTAGCGGAATGCAGCTGAGTGAATGGATAGAGACACCTAAAAATGAGATGCAAAAAGAGTTTTGATCTCTGATGGAGGACTAACAAGACCGACTCTAACAAGTTGTTCCACCCATTATTCCTGAATTAACTATAAAGCCACCAAAGGGAGTCGTACATAAGTCGACATTTAATACTTGTGCCCGAGTAGCACAAAATTATAATATAGTGGAGGACTTGGCTCAATCACCATCCACTATGTGAACACTTGAAGTACTGCAGAATTGCCCCTCCCAAAAGCATGCTTTGTTATCAACAATAGGTGGGATTGATCCAACGTATTCCAATCTTGTGGCCTTTAACCATAAAGGATACACACCTTAGTTACCGGCCCAACTCGCTTTCCTTATACAGGTAAAATCCCTCAATAAAACTGTTCATTGAACAATCATTGATGAGGGGGCATCTACCTATATTATGTCAATGAATTGCTGGAAAAATTTAGGTTCACCACCCTTGTCACGATCATCAACGTCATTAAAAGCATTCGATGGGAGATCATACACATTGTATGGGATTTTAAGTAACTTGCAAGTTGAACTGGGGGGCAAGACAATAGAGATTGAAGTCGAGGTCATTGATGGAAACCTTGACTACAATATCTTATTGGAAAGGCCTTGGATTATGTTATGGCTGTCGTTGTGTCTATATATTTTAGAAAGATTGCATTTCCCTTCCAAGGTGGAATTACGATCATTCACCAACTAACCTTTTTCCCCAACAGTTCACAAGATACTGGAAGCATTCCATTGATCCATGGAAGTTCTCAATCCCTTCAAAATGTCAGAGTAGCTCTCCTAAAAGACCCTTCCTTAATGGGTACTTTTGCCCTCCCACCTCCAACTGATCTAGAGGAAGTGGCCACAGTGAAACTTGTCATATGGTCTCTTCTACATCATCTAAGATTAAGAAGAACTCCGACCATTTTGATAGTGTGGATCATTGTGAGGTGTTGCCCCCGAGCCCCATAGAATATTTGTAGCAATCAATTTTCTGGGCCTGGGTGGCGAACCCAAATCAACACTCAATGAGTTTTTGGATAGATAGGTCTCTAGAGTATGGTACCTCTTCAGATCCTTGGTCTTGTATACATTCTAAAGATGAAGGAATCATTCAGTCGATGATGATAGGAGAGACGTTGTGGGAAGATTACCACCATCATTCCCACCTTCAAGATAACTATGACGATTATTCAAGCGACCTTAATCATCCTTTAGTTTTTGATTTTCTATCAAATACTGTAAATACAGTGGACTCTGAGCGAAATCTATCCAATATTGCGGAAACTATTGCCATTAATATCCCGACCAAACCTAATGTTGTCAAGAATATTCATGTCGACAAATCTTCTTCTCCATAAGAACTGGAAATATACCGTGCTCTCTTTTGCAAATTCAGAGATGTCTTTGCATGGTCATATGAAGAAATGCCAGGAATTGACTCGATAATTGTTGAACATGAGATCAAGATGTATCCAGATGTTAAACCAGTATGACAACGATTTCGACCTAAAGAAATCCGTTGCCATTAAAGAAGAAGTTGACAATTTTTTGCATGCTGGTTTTATTTACCCTGTTCCTCTCACTGATTGGGTATCGAATATTGTTCCTGTGATGAAAAAACAAGGAACAATTAGAGTGTGTGTTGATTATACGGATGTAAATCAAGCGTGTCCAAAGGACAACTACCCTACACCCTTCATCGACCAGATAATTGATGAATGTGCCGGATGTGAAATCTTTTCATTCATGGATGGATTTTCCGGATACAATAAAATCAATATCCACCCATAGGACCAGTCGATGATTGCATTTATATGTCCATGGAGCACATTCACATACCGTAAACTACCTTTCGGTTTGAAAAACGCAGGGGAAATTTTTCAGAGGGCGATGAACTATGGCTTCCATGACATTGATAACATCGTTCAATCGTATCTCAACGATATACCAGCTCATTCGTGAAAGCGGACCGATCATCCGCAGCATTTGAGAGCCATATTTCTACGTTGCCGACACTACAGGATATGACTCAATCCACACAAGTGTGTGATTTGTGTTGGTTATGGTCGATCACTTGGTTTCGTAGTTTCTAAGGATGGAATTCAACTCGACCCATTTAAGGTTCAGGCAATCCTTGACATGCATCCACCTTCAAATTTCCTTTAAATTTAGAAACTCCAAAGGAAAGCTAACTTTCTGAGGAGGTTCATTCCACACTATGTAGAACTTGCTAAAGGTTATATGCGTCTTTTGAAAAAAGAAGTACCCTTCAACTAGGATCAGGTTGCGCAAGCTTCCTCTGATGCTTTAAAAGGTTCCCTGATAAAAGCATCATTAATGTATGCTCCTGACTATCAAAAAGACTTTAACCTGTATCTTGCCGCCATAGATACAACCATCACCATGGTTTTAGTGCAAGAAGATAATGGAATAGAACATCCTATATATTATTTAAGTCACAAATTAAATGATACAGAAAGCAAGTACTCCTATGTTGAAAAGTTGGCTTTAGCAGCTGTTCAAGCAGTACAGAGATTTCAACACTATATTCTCTTTCACAAAACTACCATTGTGCTAGATTGCAACCCTATGACCTACATTTTGTCGTGTCAATTACTAGGGGGTAAATATTCCAAATGGATAACCATTTTGCAAGAGTTTGATATGGAATTCACCAAATCCAAATCAAAGAAGTCTCTCATCTTTGCAGAGTTGCTTTGTGACCTTCCATCGTCGTCCAACGATTTAACATCTAAAGCATCAATCATGGATGAGGCTCTATTTCTGATATCATTAAGAAATCCGTGGTACAAAGATATACTAGTCTATCTCCAAACCCAAAATTTTAGGCCTAACACCTCTCGCTCTGAACAGTGACATACTCGATACCAAGCCAAATACTACCTGATCATTGGCGATACACTTTACCGTCGTGGTCTCGATACAGTTCTGTGAAGGTGCCTCACGCATGAAGAGGCCGAAAAAGTCCTGAATGACTGTCATTCAGGTGCTTGTGGGGGGCATCTATCTGGATACACTACTGTAGAAAAGATCTTACGAGCTGGTTACTTCTGGCCAACTATATTAAATGATTGCATAATTACAGTCAGAAGTTGCCATGCTTGTCAGATCTTTTGTACAGTAGCGTATCCAGATAGATGCCCCCCACAAGCACCTGAATGAAAGAATTTTTTGGCCTCCTCATGTGTGAGGCACCTTTGGAAAACTGTATTGACTCCATGATAGTAAAGTGTATCACCAATGATCAGGTAGTCTTTGGCTTGGTATTGAGTATGTCACTATTCAGAGCGATAGGTGTTAGGCCTAAAAGTTTGGGTTTGGAGATAGACCAGTATATCTCTGTACCACGAATCTCTTGACGATATCAGAAACAGAGTCTCATCCACGATTGATGCTTTAGATGTTAAATCATTGGACAGTGATGGAAGGTCACAAAGTAACTCCGCGAAGATGAGAGACCTCTTTGATTTGGATTTGGTGAATTCTAGATCAAACTCTTGCAAAATGGCTATCCATTTGGAATATTCCCCCCCCAGTAATTGACACGATAGAATGTAGGTCATAGGGTTGCAATCTAACAAAATC
The DNA here is from genome assembly GCA_000404065.3 of Pinus taeda. Classification (NCBI taxonomy): domain Eukaryota; kingdom Viridiplantae; phylum Streptophyta; class Pinopsida; order Pinales; family Pinaceae; genus Pinus; species Pinus taeda. The sequence goes on along the minus strand of APFE031698709.1, from coordinate 15,790 downwards.
GTAGTTTTGCGAAAGAGAATATAGTGTCGAAATCTCTGTACTGCTTGAATAGCTGCTAAAGCTAGTTTTCAACATAGGAGTACTTGCTTGCTGTATAATTTAGGTTGTGACTTAAATAATATATATGATGTTCTATTCCATTATTTTCTTGCACTCAAACCATGGTGATGGTTGTATTTGCGGTGACAAGATACATGTTAAAGTATTTTTGATAGTCAAGAGCGTACATTAATGATGCTTTTATCAGAGAACCTTTTAAAGCATCAAAGGAAGCTTGCGCAACCTAATCCCAGTTGAAGGGTACTTCTTTTTTCAAAAGACGTCTATAACCTTTAGCGAGTTTTGCATAGTGTGGAATGAACCTCCTCAGAAAGTTAGCTTTCCCTTGGAGTTTTTGAATCTGAAGCAAATTTGAAGGTGGAGGCATGTCAAGGATTGCATGAACCTTAAATGGGTTGAATCGAATTCCATCCTTAGAAACTACGAAACCAAGTAATCGACTAAAACCAACACAAAACACACACTTGTACGGATTGAATCGTATCTTGTAGTGTCAACAATGTAGAAATATGGCTCTCAAATGCTGCAGATGATCGGTGCACTTTTGCGAATGAGTCGTTAGATCATTGAGATATGGTTGAACGATATTCTTGATGTCATGGAAGGCATAGTTCATCGCCCTCTGAAAAATTTCCCCTGCGTTTTTCAAACCGAAAGGTAGTTTACTTGAATGTGCCCCATGGACATATAAATGTAGTCTTCGACTGGTCCTGTGGGTGGATATTGAGTTTATTGTATCCGGAAAATCCATCCATGAATGAAAAGATTTGGTATCTGGCACATTCTTCAATTATCTGGTCGATGAAGGGTGTAGGTTAGTTGTCCTTTGGACACGCTTGATTTACATCCCTATAATCGAAACACACTGTAATTATTCCTTGTTTTTTCATCACAGGAACAATATTCGATACCCAATCAGTGAGAGGAACAGGTTAAATGAAACCATCATGCAAAAGTTTTTCAACTTTTGCTTTAATGGTAGTGGCTTTGTTCGAGTGAATAGGTCGAAGTCGTTGTCGTACTGGTTTGACATCTGGATACATCTTGATTTCATGTTCAACAATTCTTGAGTCAATGCCTGGCATTTCTTCATATGACCATGCAAAGATATCTTTGAATTTGTGAAAGAGAGCACAGTATATTTCTAGTTCTGATGGAGAACAAGATTTGTCGACATGAATATTCTCTACAACATTAGGTTTGGTCGAGATATTAATGGCGATAGTTTCCTCAATATTGGATAGATTTCACTCGGAATCCACTGTATTTACAGTATTTGATAGAAAATAAAAAACTGAAGGATGATTAAGGTCACATGAATAATTTTTTATCACAAAACTAGATTACCACCTGCACCACTGCATCTAGTAGTTGTTGTTGTGCCTTTTGCTAAATGGGGCATAGATTTCACGTCATGTAACCCCACCTCGGCCGGAGGGCGTGGGGATATTATAGTCGCTGTTGAATATTTTACAAAATGGGCCGAGGCGATGCCTACATTAAATAACAATGGCGAAATGACTGCTCTTTCCATTTTTAATCATGTAGTCTCTAGATTCGGTGTTCCACAGGCTATAGTCACAGATCATGGATCACATTTTCGCAATCACATGATGGTTGAATTGATTGCACTGTCACACGATAGTTCTACTCCATATTATCTGCAGGCTAACGGATAGGTTGAGGCAATCAACAAAGTACTTAAGCACATGCTGTAGAGAATGATTGGAGTCCATAAACAGAATTGGCATTTAATGTTGTACTCAACTCTGTGGGTATATAGGACTTCGGTGAGGAATGCAACCGGATTTACACCCTTTTAGTTGGTGTACAGTCTGGAAGTTGTCTTGCCAATTCAGTGCGAAATTTCTTCTCTTAAGCTCGCAATTGATCTGCTTCCCGAAACTTCAGAAGAAGAGGCTTGTTTCTTGGAACTAATCCACATGGATGAAACCCGTCGTGATGCCGCTCTGGCTAACGAAGCACATAAGAAATCTGTCAAGGCACAATTTGACAAAAATGTCAAGCCTCGTGTCTTCTCAGAAGGTGACCTGGTCTTGCTCTATTATCAGGAGTCTAACAAATTGGGAGCAGGTAGGTTCGAACCATTATGGATGGGCCCCTACATTGTTAAACGGGTATTGACAAATAAAGCCTACAAGCTGGTTGATTATGATGGGATTCCACTGTTGCAACCCCGAAACGGGTTGTACCTTAAACGTTACTATTCTTGATTAAGTGTAGTAATCTCTTTGTATATATGTTTTGGTACATTTTTGTTTTCTTTTAGAGTTGTCATTTTGGTTAGGTAATCCGCTTCTATTTTGCTGCAGATGTCAGACTTTTTGGAACCATTTGTTGGGTATGCCGATGGAGCTAGTCGTAGTACACGGAACCTCTGTAGCCTAGGCCATTTTTGCTCCAAGCGACGAGTTAGCGAGTTTCAAGGGGATATGTATTGGCCGATCAATGAACAACATCGTTGAGTATAGTGTGTTGATTGAGCTTCTCTCTGATGCCATTTTGCATGGCATACACCGACTTGTTATCAGGCTAGATTCGAAACTCATCATTCTACAACTTACTGGCGTTTATTCCATTCGGAACCCAGCTATTTATCGTATGTTCCTAAGAGTCAGGATTTTGGAAAGACAGTTTGATTCCATTCAATATCAACACATTTCCAGAAACATAAACACATTGACTAATTCATTAGCAAACTATGTGTTAGATAGACATTTGCAACATTTTTAAATAAAAGTATTTCATATTATCATTTGCATCAGGATTGCATAACTTAACCAAAATAAAACTCCGAAAATAAAAAATATATAATTGTTTATAGTTTTTACAAAATGTTTTTGGGTCCAAGACAAAATTGGTCATATGACCAAGAAACTTAAAAATGAATGCAGAAAAGCATCCTAGACTAATGATGCTGGTGATAACATGTCACCGCCTATGCAATCATGCGCAAGAGCCCGGTCCATCGACTCGGCACACCAGTAGTGTGGCACTGTAACCTCAAGGGTAACTCATTGGTCCTGACATCCTGAATACTGAGAGTGAGGCCCTCGACCTGATCCTACAGCACTGTTAGGGTCTCCGATATGTCCAGATCTCGAAGGACAGCCCTCCCTACAACCTCTCCTACTGGAGCGTCAGCTGCCACCCGTGGGCGTGCCGTTGGTCGCACTAGCCCAATATCTACACACACATATGAGTTCGATTAGTCTTGATAACATTTAAAAACACAAAAACATTATAAAACTGATAAAAAAAGATGTGGTCGAATCATTTTACCTATAGCACTCCACTGCTCGCCAGTTGGTAACGCCAAATCCAGGTCACCTCAAAAATCCATCTTGACATATGGATACCCCACAAAGACCATCTCCTGATGGTCAAACCACTCAAAGAAGGCATCAGAGAAGGAAATTTGTGACTGACCAGCATGTCTAGCCATAAGATCAACCCATCTCTGCATCCATGGTTCCCTCGGTGCTGGCAATCCTAGTGAAATGTACTGAGGCTACATCAATGGAATCCTCTCCAAGGAAAAAGCAGTCAATATGGAATCGTAGCCAAAATTATTGGATCTTCCATTCTTTACTTTGGAGAGTTGTTCTTTTATGAAAGGAAGTATTGCCCTGCACCAGTTGAACACCTTCGGTTCTAGGCATTCCAGGGCATACTGCATGTAAGATATGTTTCCCAAGTGTAAAGCTGCGCTACCAGCCAATCTAGCAAAGGTAAATAAAATGGTACTCAAGGGCTGATTAGTGACATCTCAGATATTGATCTTGCCATCTCCGCTGGGCTGAGATCCATCTCTACAAAACTGACGAATATAATCTTTCATGGATTCACCTCCACAGGTGGATCCTAATAGTGAAAGAGGGGCACCACGCCTTGATAACTCTGTTAGAAAGTAAATATCCTCGACTATCAATGGAATATATTTGCCTCTGATCTGGAATACCTGGTCAATTGGATGCTAAGCATCGAGAAAATACTGCAACAAACTAATTTGTTGCCTCATGTTGGATATGCGGAAGAACTTTAGCAAGCCATAGTTTTGTAATGCAGTAATTGTGCCCTGGTCATGTAAGGCAATCATTTCTTCTTCTTCATGTTCATGTTCACACCATGTGACAACCATCTTGATCCAACAAATATCTGAAACACAAACAAAAGATAAGTTAGGATCCAAATTTGAGCAAAAATAGGCAAAATTTTCATGAAAAATCAGTGTGTAAAGTTTCCCTTCTGCGCCCATCGCACCCTGCCTTTGAGCAAGGTGAGATGCATACTAACTGGCCAATGAAAAGCTCAGTATGAATCGCACCTTTTGATATAGGCTAGGTGAAATGGGTGGAGAACGAGTTCTTCAAACCCTAGGGGCCTAGAAAAATGGAAAAACTTTCTTAGAATCAAGAAAGGATGGAATGAAAAGGAAGAGCTCAAGGTTAGCTCCTACCTAGTCCTAATGGCACAGAGAATAGTCCACCTGATCTCCTGAAATAAACTAATGAAATTTGAGGGGGAAAACCACTCCAGAGCTCCAAAATCCCAAATTTGAAATGAAATGATGAAAATGAAAGGTAAAACTACTTTTTATGTTTACTATTCATGTACTTCAAGTAAAATTATAGTTTTAATTCATTGTTTGTGCATATATATGTATTTCTAATCAATTTGATGGAGTGATTGAGTAGGTTGAATGACCGATGAAAGAATCTAATGTGCTATACGGTGAATTGAAAAAAATTTACCACTATACTGAGCAATGTTATTGTATCGTTCAAGCTCATTAAAAAATAAACCTACCATCTGAGCATGTTGTCGCATGGCTTAAGCTCATTAAAAAATAAACCTACCACTGAGCATAGTTCCCCATGGTTCAAGCTCGTTAAAAAATGAACCCACCTTCAGTAAATAACCTTTGTCATTGCCATGCTATTAACCTTTTGAGCCTTGGTTGTGTTCCTGCCATCACCTCCATCCTTTTGGCCGATCATATGCTTCCACTTGATTTTTTACCATTTTTAGGAATAGCTGCGACGAGTGGTCCTGTTAGCCACCCTCTTCACATCACCATGTTTTGAGAAGTTCAAAGCTTACCCAAAACCAGTTGCTACCCCAAACGCCACTCGTTCCTAAAAAACGAGTCTCCTTTAAACTCTTTTCAGACTTGTTAAATATGAAAAGATTGTTGAGCTATTGGTCTTTCTAGCTCGTTAAAGTAATTGAAAATGCCACCCATCATGTATAGTTTAATCTTTTTCAGACCTAAGATATTATCTCATGAAAAAGTTTGCGCGCTTGTCTTTGGAGCCACTGTTAGGTTCCTACACTAATAGGTGTCATTTTTCATGATTGGCCTTGATAAAATCTAATATGCTCAAACCTTTGGCTGGTTGCAAAGGTGTTCCATATTCCCAAGAAATCAAAAAATTAAAAAATTAAAAGAGGGTATGCCCCAAAAGAAACAACAAAGGGCAAAAAGAATGAATTGGTCAAAAGAAAAGAAATGAACCCCAAAGAAAAGACCAGGAAAGTTTGCTAGTCCAAAATGCCACTACTGTTCTATTTTTGCAAAGAATCTCATGATGCACAGTTGGTTGACTCTTGCCATAGTTGATGGATGGCCAAACAACATAATATTGGCCAAATTCATGTTTAAATTTCTTGTCTTAGAGATAGAGAATGAAACCTGTCCAAACTGTTCAAACTTGGCAGATGATTAGCTAGGTAGAGAAGCAAAGGTGATCAACAGCTAAATCTGAGCCCTTGGAACAAATAAGTGCAGACTTAGATAGGATGGCAGTGAAAAGAAAAGAAGAGAGCAAGGGTTTGCTAGTTTAAATTGCACCCAAGGAACAAGGAAGAAAAATATTAGGTACAATAGGCTGGGTAGGTAGTTTTGCTGTTGTAGAAGCAGGCTTATGAGTAGTTTTGTCCTTCAAGAGTGATTCATCTTATTAACTGTCATAAGTACCATGGAAACTATGTGGTGACAGATCAGATGATGCATGTCTAATTTCCCTTCAGATTTCTCCCAAATCACTTACTAACCTCCCCCAAAGGATATTGAGACCTGCTCAATGCTCCTAAATCACTTCATTTCATGAAATAGACTAAGTGAAACTCTGTTTTTACTTGGGCAAAAGAAGCCACATTTCTTGTGTAAAATACTTTTCTCCTCTCAGCCTGAGCATCTTAAACATTAGACTCAACGCTTGTTCCTGCCTCGTAGTCATATTGACACATTGAATTTATTATTTAACTCCCTATGGCTATTTCTCCTTCCCCATATTATATAAATATATAAAGAAAAAACCCCAAAAGTTTAATATTCCCTGCCTCGGTTGTAATATGAACCATATCATTATGTTCTTGAGAATTAATGTTCACCCGGAACCATGTAATAACCCTCCCCCGCGCAAGGTTTCGGATTCAATTAACCCCACGTTATTTGATTAACCGACAAGAATTATAGAGTATACAAAAAACCCTCCTCACATGCAAAATATTAAACGTTAACTAACATTAGGTTAATTAACCGTTGACACCCCCAACAACCAATAGAAATTGCCTCGTTATGTTTAAAATCATTGTTTATTACTCGGCTCCCTGCGCCATAATCCACCGCCAACTCCGTCAGCCGTCGACCGTCAGATTCGGGCTTTCCCATCAGACGACCCACAAAAATATCGGAACCCCTCTTATGCCCGAATATTAGCTTTTGAGGAACTGGGCAGTATTTCCGTCGTACAAGGGACACGCGGCACCCTCCTGGCATGTTCACTTCCCCTCCTCTGATACCGCTTAAGCGGATAAAGCGGTGCGGGATAATACCGCTTACCACCCCACTGACCCCCCGATGATGTCATCCACCACGTCATCCACCACATCATCTGCCATGTGCCCGCTACACGACAAAAATATTCGTCATGTTGACGTCATCTGATTGAAAAACGCCAAAACCCGCCAAAGTCAATTTTCATTAAAAAACCTGTGAAAACGTCATTTTCACTCATTTTCACCTGGTTGTCTCTGCACGACTATTACATGAAAATTACAACGAGGCTGCTACCGAAGCTCCAGTCCAAAACCTGGCCAGCCTATTCCGGCATCCCACTCTGCAAATTCGTTGTCCAAACCTGCAAATTACTCCAGTGCACCGTTAAAAAACAGGTATTTACCGTGGTCCTACTTCTAAACCCTGTGAATTTCAGTTTTCTCTGCAAAATTGTCCAAAGGACCCAAATTCTTGTTAAATTCACCGTATTGCCTTCACATAAGCGCACTAGAACCATTGTTTTTGCCCGTTTTTACAACAAAAAATAAAAAACTCTGCAAATTTCGTTTTTCTCTGTAAATTCACCCAGCGAGCTAAGTCCAAATCCACTGTGGCCTGCAATTCCCGAAGAAAAGCCCCAAAACTATTGTTTGCATACTTTTACTACAAAAACCCGACTTCCACAACTACAACACAGTGAACAAGCATGGAAGCCCCCGCGCCTGTGGCCCTCAATGTTGCGCCCGTCAATGCACCACATAAAGAGTTAGAGTGGTTGCCCCTAGCTGATAGAGATTTTCAGATTCAGGACTTAATGGGTGATAAAAACCACCTCCAAGCATTTTGTGAGATTATGAATAGTTACAGGAACAATACTGATGTCTATGGAATATGGGAATCCAATTTGCCAATATACTACCTCCCCTATGTCAATATTTTCCCAGAAATTATCCACGTATGCTATGCCAATTATGACCCCACTCAAAGAGCAATGATGACTCCATCTGGAACTGTCCTCTTTTACATTACTCCTGAGTCCATAAATGAAATGTTGCACTACAAACTTACTCAGCCTCTAGCTCCTCTGTCTATGGGATTCTTACTTGAAGAGGGTCCTAAACTGCCCAGTTCAGAGATAACCAGAATAGCTCAATTATTTATGAGACCAGATCGTCAGCCCAAAAAGCCACCTCCCTATGTTCATGTCTGGTTCAATGAGGCTGGAAAATTCATCATTGATATGATATCCTACATCCTGGGATTCAAGACAAGTGAGTATGTTGATGAGACCACATTAGTTTTGTTATCCATCTTTACTCTAGGCCAACCTCCTACTGTTAAATATGATTTTGCCACCTTCATAGCCAATAAGATACATGAGCAATTCATGAGTCTAGACAGAGAGGGAGTCTTCAAGTATTCATCGTATATATATCATTTGTTCTTATACTATCAAACATACAATTTTTAGTTTCCTATCAGAAAATTAGATTCCAAAGGAGAAAGAAGGTTTGTAGTATTTTGGACCTCAGTCTTCTACCATGTTTCTGACTCTCCTTATACCTACCGTGAATTCATTGACCTATTTGTATATCTGGTTTCCTCTCTCTTAATGAAAATCCTCCTCCTAGGCTTTCTGTTGAGATGCAAAAGATTTTACAGCTGTCCAAAAACCACAGAATAGGTGACTGGTACCTCTACCAGAATCACACCGAAGTCAGAATATATGGCTGTGAGCTGTGTCCTTATAAGCTGCCTAAATATGTACCTATGAGACTGTTTGCCCTGAAGTATTTCAGGCAACTCACAAATGCAGACTTAACTCACTTTCATAGTACAAAGAAAAAGGCCCAGTTGAGAATAAAGAATCAGTTGGGCCCTTTTATCATTAACAAGAAGGAAGCCTGGGTAGATGCTGACAAAATATTGGGAGAAGATCTCAAGTTGAAGAAGAGTTTTTGGTGGGTACCCTATGACCCAAATGATTTCATAAGTAATAGGAGAGAAAAATATAGGCTATCAGCCTATAAACATTCTAGGCTTCCCGAAATAGAGCACTTTGCCAATCAGAATGAGTGGGTAGAGGGTACATTGATAGAAGAAGTTACTGAGGAAGAAAAAATGGAAAAAGCTATGAAAGAGCTTGAAAAAACGCTTAACCTGGACTCTTTTGGATAGGTATCTTTCAAGCTGCCTGAGCATACAGGAGGCGATACATCCTTTGCCGAGACTTCTCAGTAGCCCACACAAAAAGCTAGCACAGGGTCAGCTAAGGGCAAAGAGGTAATAGACACGGAGCAGGAAACAATGATAGACCAGCTAGCTACATCAAAGGAACAAATACAAGGGCAAGCCCCTTCGGCACAAACAAAGGCACCTGAAATCCCTACACTACAAACTCCTCTAAATGAGGAAAGAGGCAAGAAAAGAGACAGAGAGGAAAGCACCCCCATGAGTGGACCAGCAGAACGGCCAGGGGAAAAAATGCAAAGGTTGAATCCTCACTCTGAAGAGGAAATCTTTGAAGAAACAATAGGCAGCCTGAGAGGTGAGGGGATGACCGAACAACAAACCTCTCCAATAGGGGGCACATCAACTAGCTCATACCAGCAAGAGCTAGAAAGGCAGCATAGTGTGGAGGTTTCATCCTCTAGGCCACAAAACAAGCAACAAAGCAAGCAAGGCTCTGACATCAAGAGAACATTTATTGAAATAAAGGCAAAGAATGAGCCAATAAGAATTCAACTTTATAATCACTTGCTGAAGATGGCCCCCACTAATCAACAAAGGTTAATGGCATCATATGATATTCAAGAAGGGAAAATGATCCTTAGTCACTTCAAGCCGACAATGCGATAGCCACAGTCAGCTGCTGATTACATCAGGACCAATCTAGAAGTTTTCTCCAAAGAGATCCATCCAATGGACCAGATTGAGTTACATAAGCAAACCAGAGAAATGGTCTACTCCACATTGGCAGACAAAGCATTATTGGCTCACAAGTTACATAATTCATTGAATAACACATCTGTCCAATTGGATTTAGGAAAAGCTTCCTCTCTAGCCAAGGATAACAGAATCAAGTCCTTGGAAGAGATTATCATTGAGCTGGGACATGATCCCAAAGATGCCAAAGGCATACAGACATTAATTAAAAAGGAGGAAAACATTGCAGCCCTGAGAAAGCAACTGAGGATCCCTATTACTATGCATCCACAAACCACAGGAGTTGTGCAACAAAAAGAAGAAGAGGACATGATGGATTTGCTGATGAGGATGAACCAAATATTAACTGAGACAGAGCATGCATTGGAGAAAGATTTACAAGAAAATCAGGGAGAGTCGACCTCCCAGCCACCTGAAATAACTCCAACAAGCACAACTGCCCCTCTTATAGTTACAACAGCACCACCCCTCACTGTCCCAGCATCTGTTGTAGAAATCACCACGGGTAATTCAGCAGCAGCAGTAGCAACATCAACAGCACCAGGTACCAGCATGAGCATAGAACAACTAATGAAGGCAATGGAAGAGCTAAAACTACAAGTGTCGGAGTTGAAAGGGATCAAAGAAAAATTGGCAAAATTGGAAATAAGCTATGATAAATCTAAGATAACTGTAGCAGAAAAGACAAGAGAGGTGAAAGTATTAGAAAATAAGGTGAAGGCTTTGGAAAAGGACCTCTTGTTAGATAAACCTCTAGGAGAAATCAAAGGCATTTTGTGGGCTAACATTAATCAATCCATTAGCAATGTATGGAGGTCTGTGCAGGCTATTTATGAGCAAATTTATTTGATAGGACTGGCCCAGGTGGAAGTCCAAAAAACAAGAGCTTTATTGGGGCACATACCCGAACAAGAAAATAGGTTAATACATTTTTTGAATAGAAAAACCAATGAAGAGATAGCAGCATTGGATATCAGAGACAGGACTGACACCATTTTAACAATCAAAAGAGTTCTAACCATGAGAACTCTAATGCAAAATCTGGAGAGAAGGTGCCAGGAGATGCAAGTTGAGGTCAATTCTTTCACAGAAAAATTTACAGTCCTACATCAAAAGGGCTTGCCAAGTCTTTTAGGAAGTAATAAACGTCTGCTGAAACACAAGGATTATGAATATAAATTAAATAAACATGCTACTGATCAAGCAAATGCTTCATCAAACACTTCAGCAGAGAAGGCCCTTCCTTTTAGCCAAACCCTCTACAACAATTTGGAAAATCTATTTTACATAGAGCACGAAGTGAAGCATCTATTCACTGCCCCACCTAATTTTTCCAGGTACATGGAAACCGACGAAACTCTGAGAAAACTGTAGAGACATCAAATACCAGGACTGGAGTGGTGGCAAAGCATGTTGGAAATCCTGTGAGTTGTCTTTGGTCAATGCAAAATTCTGAACCATTCACTATAATGCAAAGGACAGGAATGAATCACAGCCATGTGGATCAGAGTGTATCTCGTCGGAAGAAAAGAAGGTCTAGCCAAGCCAAGAAACAACGCAGGATTTACATTGAAGACAACTACCAGCTGACTCATTGAGGCTAAAGTCAACATTATCTCACCAACTGAGTGGCCAGCACATCAGCATTCACTTCTTCTCTTATCTTTTCCCTATTTCCAAGATCATTTACTTCTCCTTTTAAAGTATCTGGAATGAGTTATTGCTAAAGATATTATCTCTTTGAGATATTTTGTAAACATTTCTATATAAATACCTCCCCAGGCAAACTATTCGGGGTTGGTTGGTGATTTACTAGCTAGATTGTGCTGTAACTCTGAAGATTTGGTGAATACAAAGGCTATTGGATTTCATTGTTGGTGCACTCTCTGAATGTGGAATTGATGCTCTGGGACCTACTACAGAATTCTTGAATCATGTTATGGATCAATAAGTTTTTCTCACTTGTGTTTTACAGTTTCTGTGTTTATATATACATCATAGATGTTTCATAATCTTAGTAACAAAGAAAAAGAATAGCCCAAAATATGTTTGTTTACACTCTGTGTTCAATCCCTATTATTACTAATGTTTTCTTCATAATTAACATAAACACGAATTCTTAACTGCTCCTGTTGCCCCTGGTTCTTTCGTATTGACTAAATTCTAAGAAATTCTTAATTACTTCCTGGTCATAGTCATTCATTTTCCCACTATCAGCATGTTGGAGGATTCTTAATTTCCCTTCCCCCTCTGGCTTCATGCCATCTGATTCCAGCATTTGAAATTGTTCAATAATTGATTACCTTGCTCTGTAGTACCACCCTCTGTCAACAAAACCACACCCAGCAGTTCATTCTCATAGACTCCATTAGCCCAATGGACTGGACTTCTCAGACTTATACTCCAGTTCTACTAAACACCACCATCCAAAACTCAAAACCAAACCCTTGTACTTCATAACTAGCCTAATATACCTTAAACAAAGCTAAATTATAAAGGAGAGCCCTCTCTAGATGTAGATGGGCTAGAATCTATGTCTAAAAGATTGGTCTGTGGTTACCTCAGCTATATTCCTTTCTTATAAATTTCTTAGGGAACAACCTAAGTGATAACAGTATCAATGTAGGGTCCATTGGTCCTTCAAAGAAGTTGGACAACAACTTCCTCAACCAGAAAACTTCTCTGCTTACTTCATAGGCTGCAATATATTTAGCCTCAACAGTACTCAAAGTAACTTATTCTTGCTTTCTACTCATACAAGAGACCATGGAGGATCCCAAACTAAAACATCCTCTCGTAGTGCTTCTTCCATCTTGCTGAATACCTCCCCAATTGGAATCTATATATCCACTCAAATGGACGTCATTCCTCTTATCATATTTTATGAAATAGATGATTGTTCCTTGCAAATATCTCAGTATATGCTTGGCTACTATCTAATGGTAATGATTGGGCTATACTTGGAATTGACTAAGAAAATTTGCTACAACATGTATGTCTAGTCGAGTATTTACCAAGTACATTAGCTAGCCAATCAATTATCTATAGCTGGTCAGATCTACTAGGCTTCATTCAGAACTTATTAGCCTCTTCAAGTTTGCGATGTGATCATGGCATTTTTCATAGGTTTGCAATCCATCATGTCAAACGTCTTCATAGTAAGAATATTCACGAAGTAAGAATATTTTCCTCTTGATAAGGTTTTTAGTTGCTTTTGCTCACGAGTCATATGTCTTGATGCTCCATTATAGATTATCCAAATATTCTCATCTTCAAATGTGTAAGAAAGTGCTAAGAATAGTCCTTCATCCTTTATATGATCATATCATTCTTGATGGATAATAGGAGATTTCACAATGCCTTGATTCCCTTCTTGAGATGAATTGCTACCATAGAACACTTCTTTAGAAACTTCTTTGAAGTAGAAGAGATCTTCATCATGCCCTTAGACAATATTAGCTCTGGAACCATGTTGAGAAATATAAAGGGAAATGGTTAGGATGATTTCTCTTTAACTTGATAACTGTTTATGATGTATTTTACATTTTCTTACTTATTACCTTCTTCTTGAATTATTATTTTATTATTATAATCAAACAAATACAGAAAATAGAAGATCAACAATACACAAGAACACAGGATATAGGCCACAAGCTAGGGACAAAACCTCTCTACTTGAGAGGAAAATCAACAAATATCTTCTCTTATTATAGATTCTTCAATTGATGAATTCCAAGACCTCTAGACCAAGACCAATACCCTTTCAAGACCAAGTCTGACTTTCTTGATGATGTGCTTCCTTTTTCCAAGTCAAACCCAGTCAAATCTCTTCCAACAACACAACTTCAACTCGCAATAATAAAATTTCGGCCTCTACTATAGGTCTGAAATTTTCAGCCCTTCCAACAACTCCTACCTCCACATGTTTGAGCTAATTTAGGGCTTCCAAGGCTTCTTGATACCTTCGCTTGAGTTTCTCTTTCTTCTAGGGCTTGAGGATGGTCTAATAAGCCTTCATTAAACCTTCTTTATGCACTTTCTATAATTTTGATCCTGCAACAACAAAACCCTAACACAACAGCAAAAACCCTAGTATCCTTCCTTCACATGTCTGAAGAGAGAGAGAGAAATAACCCAATCAATTGATCTGTTTCCTTCTTCTTCCTTCACTTGCCTTTTTCTTCTTCTCCTTCCCTTGCTTCATAAGAGAATGAAATTTGTCAATAAGAGGTCGAGTTCCAGCCTATATATAGGCTTCGAAGGTGGATGTAGTGCCCTAATTTAGGCCGACTTCTTAGTTGGGAGGCTAACATGGTCTTAGTGGGTATTTTAACAATTTTAAATGCAAAAATAACTTTTTTTACAAGTTACAATGCGCCTGATGGGGTCTTCATCATATGATAGTGACTCTTTTGACATCTTGATCTAAGAAAAACCTTATAAGATCTCATTGGGTGCTCGACCTCTAAAACAAAATACCTCGAGCATGAAACGCATGCTTCAAAAATAACAATAATATTTTTTCTTTTCTTTTACAATATACAAGACTCAAAAGTAAATTTCATATTTATGAAGACCAAACCTAGTTGGAAATTTTTTAATAGATAGAAAGGTATCAAGTAATAGAGGATCCCATCGCTAGAATAAGAATTCCAATTTCTCAAAGGAGTCATACCAATGGAGAATGAATCAATCAACAAGAAAACAGAGGTACCTTCATTTACAAGCTCATGAACTTTCCAAAATTTTGTACTCTAATTTATTTTATGGTCATTGTTATAAATGTTATATCTTTGGACATAAAGTTATTGATTGTAGAAGGGTCAAAGTTGAAAGAGATGAAAATTTAAGATACGATAAGTATCAAAATTATACATCTTAAAAATCTCCTCCCAGAGATAGAAATCCCTTCTCCCCCCTAATGGATGATGTTGAGGGCTTCCAATATAATAAATTTGGGCACAAGGAAAGTGAATACAAAAGAATATTTGAATATTCATCTAAATCCCAAAATGCTTGGCAACCAACTTTTCAAAAGGGTAAGAAGAATTGGAAACATAAGTCTGGAAAGAACATGGATGGACTTTCTCTGTCAGCACACGATCAAGAAAACACATGTTATGTGGACAATGGTTGTTACAAGGATATGAATGAGGATAAAAGTAAATTCCCATCTCTAAAATAAAAGGACAGGGGGAATAATGTCACGTTCGGAAACAAGCTCCAACAAAACTTAAGGGCAAGGGCATAGTCAATCTTGATGAAAATATTAAAGCTCAAAATGTACTGTATTTAGAGGGTCTCAAGCACAACTTTCTTAGCGTAAGACAAATGTGTGATAATGGCTATAATGTGACCTTTTGATCCAAATATTGTGAGATCTGACATGAAAATAATGGAAAGATGGTGGGAAAGGCAATCATAACTCAAAATAATGTATATGTCTTTGATGAATCCAGAGTAAGATGTTATTTGAGCAACAAAAATAAAACCTCGTTATGACATATGAGACTTGGTCATATGAATTTTGACAGTCTGATAAAAGTCAGCAAGATAGGGGCTATGAGAGGACAAGACTATTAAAGCTTGATAATTCAATCTACAAGTCTTATCAATTTGGTCAGTAGACCATGACTCATTTAAATACAAAGGAATTATGTTCATCTAGACCACTGGAGCTAATTGACACAGATATCTGGGGCCCAACCAGACAAAAATACCAAGAGGAGAGAGGTATTTTATATTGCTCCTTGATGATTTAATGCTAGTGACATGTATCACACTCTTAAAAGAGAAATCGAAAGTGATTAAATTTTTTATGACATTCAAAGCTCGGGTAGAAAATGAGAAAGAAATCAAAATAAAATGCTTAATATCAAAAAAAGGAGTAGATTACACTTCAAGAGAGTTTGAATAATTCAATGAAGAGAATGGAATAATGAGGTAGTATTTGTTGTAAATAATACTGAGAGGGGGGGG
>APFE031698705.1:55599-70629 GCA_000404065.3 Pinus taeda | reverse complement strand
CATGAAAGGAACTTTTCTCTGCATGAAAGTGCGTGAACTTTTCTCTGCGTGAAAGGAACTTTTCTCTGCATGAAAGTGCATGAACTTTTCTCTGCATGAAAGCGCGTGAACTTTTCTCTTCATGAAAGGAAATTTTTCTACATGAAAGTGCGTGAACATTTCTCTGCATGAAAATCCGTGAACCAGAAAATAACTTTGTTGTACTATAATTTATCATCTGAGATGAGTGGGTTGCCATCAAGTACAACATATGTATCATAATGCCAACATTTTTGTTTATGGACATTGTAAGATATCTTTGATATGTGTGTGTTTTTTAGTTATAAATGTGTCATTTTTAATGACCATGTGTTTTTTTCAATTCCATACCAAGTGTGCCCCCACTATATAAACACAACTTGGTGAACTTGACATGTTTGAGAAAATTTTGTATTTAATTTTCAAAATGTATGTGCTTCAACATTTGTGTTTTTAGTCTGGAGTATATTTTAAATGAAGAGCTTCGGATCGTTACATTAATTTTCTGAATTATTTCAATGTTTTTAAGTAGCAATTTTAAGATCTTAAAATGCATGATGTAATTTCAAGGGTTACATCAATTAAATGCATGAGGTAACTTCAAGGGTTACATCAATTTTCTGAATTTTTCAATTTTTTAAATAGAAATTTCAATATTTTTAAATGTGTGAGGTAACTTCAAGGGTTACAACAATTTTCTAAATTCTTGATCTTTTTAAATAGTATTTTTAAAAAGAATTGTAAATGCATGAGGTCACTTTTTAAATATCATGCATTTATGTATCTATAGATATCTATATCATGGTTGAGCATTTTCCACATGATTCTTCAAGGCGATCATCAAGAGAGTCTCATGCATCTACTAGAGGGGGAGGTCGAGGTCATGGATCAAAGAGAATATCAAATGAATCGGGGGAGGTCCATCATGATCATGGTATAAATATGTTTATGTGAACGTTTTTAAATGATATTTGAATATAATCATGTGTACATGTATACATGTGGAATTGATTTTTTTATCAATTTAGCTTTAAATTAATTTATAATAAATTTCATTTTTTAGGAACATCTCAAACTAGGTCAAAAATATTGTCTACTCAATCAATGGAGGGCCATCGTTCACATTGTTGTATGCGTGTGTGTGTGTGTGTGTGTGTGTGTGTGTGTGTGTGTGAATTTACTTAAATGATAAATAAGTAGAATCATATGTATGTACACATATATATTGAATTGATTTTCTATTTTTTTTAGAAGCTTCGCTCAGTATGTTGTCGCGTGAGGGTGGTCAACATTCTCCAGGTGGTCATCAGTCTCAGGGTGGTCAACATTCTCTGGGTGGCCATCAATCTCAATCATATCATCATGATCATCATCATTTTTGTAAATTACATAATAAAAAAATTATGTTAAAAACAAATTGTACATGTAAATGAATTGTATGTACATACGCGTGTACATGTCTATATTTCATGTGTATGAATGCATTTTTTCACATGTTTTTATATTTATGTAATTTTATATATTGATGTAGAGGTTGAAAATGTTGCTCCAAGTAGATGTAAGCGAAGCCAGGAAATTCAAGAAGAATGCCATACACCAACTACCACTTATCCATCTAATATTCCTGATGAGCTTCCTTGGGAGACAAACCTCCAACAATGTACACTACAAAGGTGAAAATTTTATTATTCAAAATTGAGGAAATATCCTGGGATTTTGGAGCTCCCTGCAAAGAGTCGAGAAAGCTTAGAAATAGTTGTGCACTCTTTAAGCTTATTTCTTCATATTTACAAGAAGCTTGGGCCAACCACAGATTGCTTTATGGATATTATGAGGCGTAAAAAGGAAGAAATAATGGGTCTTGGTAAATGGATCGACATTATTAAAAGGATTACAAAAGAAAACGAAAAATATATGTTTCATTTCAAAGAAGGGCTGAAAATTAATACGCTTAAGGTGAAATATTTCAAGCACCCTAATATAACCAACCATTTGTATGATAGGTTCCTTGCAGCATATGGAAAGCTGCCATAGAATGATGAGGTTCCAATTTATTTTGCAAAAATATTTATGTAGAATCCTTTTTGGGTATGAAACCCGATTATAATGACCTTCTATATGAATATTATGGTACTAGGAGAGGTTGGTTATATGATCGTAAGGGTGCATTATGTGATATTTAATTGCCTCGCCCTCTGCCACCTTTGGTACATGGCCGAGGTAGCGGTCATATGGGTTGAGCTGGATGGGTTTCGCGCAAAGATATATGCACCTAACGAGTGACTCGAGGGTGGGTCACGACGTTTGTGTTGGGGGCCTGTTGGGAGCGAGATCCCCCAATGACAATTTTGGGGCTAAAAGCCCATGTTTGAGTCAAATTTGTAATAAAAATGTAAAGACTCCACATTTTGTGGTCGCAGAGCACGAATGTGTTAGGTGTCATAAAGGGTAGTCCTCCCTTAGTTTTGAAAAGTAAAGCCAGCTGTAAAAGATCTACCCATGGTCCACAGACCATGGGATTATATAAAAAGAGCTAAGCTCTAAGTAGTTTTGGAGACATATAATGATGAATAATGTAAGAGAGTCGTAGCTCTGAAGTAAGAAGTCTAAGTCTTGGGTTGTAGCGTAGGTAGAGGCTCTGCAGCTGAGTGTTCAGAGGCCTAGGGTAGAAGTTCACAGCCAAGTGCGCAGACCCCTGCAGTTGTGTGCGCAGGATTCGCAGAGTCTGTAAACATTTGGAAGATATTAATAAAGAAATATATTCTGCAATTCATGTGTGTTTGTGTTGTTATTGCATCTTGATATGTTATGTATGAATTTCCTTTATTCTTATGTGATGCACAAATGAATGCAATTACATTGAATAATTGAACGCATTTACGAATATCTGTTTACGCGGAGTTAACTGTAATTGTTTGATAAGATAAGCAAGTCACTTAGATTAATTGGGGAATCTGTACGGCATGCTGCCATAGCAGTGTGAAAATACCTTAGCCGCAGGCTAGGGCTGCGCGAAGGCCGATCGTACCCTTTCGTAGAGGTACTGAAGGCTGGAATATAGGGCTCGTCTTGTAGGCCCTAGATAAAAGTAACTTGCGCAAAGGCAAAGATAGAGGGAATCAACAACATCACAACCATCTCAGGGTGCAAAGACTTGGTTCCAGCATCCCCCCATACTGCATAGAGTGAGACCTTGGTCTGCACTTTGCGAGCTAATGCCGAAAGGGCTAGTAGTGTAGGGATCTGTTTGGCTAAATTAACATTGAACCTGGGTCAAGCCCCCTTAAGCCAACAAATGGTTATGTTGCCTAAGTCCAAGGTCCCGAAGGACATTGATGAAAGTAAGACTCCCCTGCAAACCCCTCTACTATCGGATGAAATTTCTTTCGACAGTCTGCATTTGGCATGGGTGCTGATACTAAAGCTTGAAGATTGGGATGTGGTGGACCACAAGAAGTTCCCACACCTAGCGACCAAGCAGCTGATGCACCACATCATAGACACAAATACGGGAATGACCGCCTTGGAGCCGCGTAGGTGGCTCAAGTGGGTAGAGAAGGCAGGATTGTTGAACCTACCTTGGATGTTGCATTATAACCACACCCCGATGACAGTTTTGGTCATCAAGAAGTTGTTGTGCTTGGTGCATTATGAGTGTTTGTGGCTAGAGGAGTCGATACCCATCACAGATATGTTGATTCACTGGATAACGCACCTATCATATACAAGCGAAAATCCAGTGATGATCTTTGGCGGCAAGGGTTGCGAGTAGGCTCTCGCAGAGTCAATGAAGGAGAAATTCAAGCTGGTGAAGACGCCGCACGGGTACACTATCTCCAGCATCTACAACCCCGTTGTGAAGGTAGCAATACAAATCCTTGCAAGGAAGGTGATGCGGAAGTCTCGCATCAACGAGGTGTGTGTGCTATTCATCACGTTGGCACAACAGTGCGTGGAAGTAGTCCAGTTTAACTGGTTGGACTACCTTTGTGGAGAGTTCCTTGCAAACTACAGTGAAGCACAAGAGAAAAGCAATACATTCCACTACACGTGGCTCTTGCTATCCATTGTGCTAGTAGCGTGGGAGCTATCAGAGGAGAGCCAATTCCCTCGGTCGTGCCAGACCTTCCTAAAGCAATGAAGTAAACTTCATTGTGGGCAACCAAGGATGCGCAGCGAGTTCAGGACAGCAAGATATTCTGGATCTTGATGGAAATGAATATTAGGATGACCATCAATCGCAAGCCGCGATTGTCACCCATAGTGTATGCCAACCTACAGGGCTACGCCAATTTTAAAGCTAATTTCCATCGAGTATCAATCAGGGCAAGCAAGGACCTTGCACAGAAGTGGTATGACTTGCCATACCTGGCCACAGATGACGCCATCAATGTGGTGCTCGATCAATGGTCGGTGGAGTGGCGCACCACCACAGACTTGGAAGTGGGTGGAAGCAAGTCCGCCGCGCAAAAGAAGATGGAGGAGGCCAAGTTGAAGATGCCATAGCTGGTTGAAAAGAGGAAAAAGGAGGCCATTGAAAAGGCCCAGGTAGAGTAGGCAAGAAAACAGACAAGTGGCACAGAGCAGGGTTCTGACAAAGGCACGCGTTCACCTTCACCTAAGAATGAAGAGGAAGACATAGAGCAGCACGACGCGGACCCTCAGGACACGTCCGCCACATTAAGCGCCCAAGAGAGCTGGAGAAGGGAAGGTCCAACAAGAAATCCAAGGTGACCAAGACCTCGTTAGACCCTATCACACTAATGGAGGGCGACTTACATGATATCGGTGACACAGTCAGAGATGTCACCACGGAGGCTCTACAGCCATTTGAACAGTAGCAACAAATCATACTAGAGGCTATCCAGACCAGGTTGTAGGAATTGTAGACCAACGCGTCGCACGCTGGTATAGTGTCTACCATCTTGGCCATCGAAACTTTAGAGGCTACTGATATGCTACACATGAAGGCTTCCAGTGTAATAGTGCTACCGGATGGAGCACTGATCATAGATAATGAGGCTGATAGGCCCACTGTCAGGGCCTTGAAGGGAGTTGGGCTGAACCTAGCAGCACTTCCGCGCGAAGCACTCCACCTCTTGTAGGATGGAGTAATTGCAGAAATGAGGGCCTGAGAGCACTGCGGCCTCCAGGTGATCAACAAGCAGTGGATCAACAACGAACAAATGGCCCTATAGAGAAATGCTTCCATCGCCGCTGAGATCGAGGTGACCAACCAAAGCAAGAAGATCATGCAGGTCATTGAAGAGGCATGTAGAATGGTCCCAAAGTTATCCATTCCGGAGGAGGAGCCAGTTGAAGTCTGCATCCGCAAATTAGCTATAGGGGTGCATGACACTCGAACTAAGATGGTGCAGGTTCAGCTAGAGTTGAACCTGCAGATTACAGAACTGCAGTTGAGGGTGCAGCCTTCAACACCACCGGAACTAAAGGAACAGAGGGTGACCATTGTCACAGAGGTAGTCGCGGTGGTGGAAAGTGCAGTAGAAGACTACACATAGTGGTTCGAGCAGTGATTTGAGGTCTTGACAAGCTTGCAAGAGGACCCAAATGTACAGAGGCTAGAGACAGAAGTGTGCGACCTACAACAGCGTTACGATGAAGGTAAGGGCATATCATAAACCATCGCGCTGATATAGAGGCTAGCCGAGCTACAAGAGGCCAAATAGTTGAAGGAACAGGTGGACGCAGTGCTGCACAAGGAAGCAGTGCTAAAGGCACAACTAAAGCCCTGGCTGGAGGAAGCTTACACAGTCATAGAAAATATTGAAGGCAAGATTGCAACGCAACGAAAGCTTTAGGCTAACAGTGCAGGAGTAGTAACCAAGAAGACAGTGGAAGATGTGAAGTAGGTGGCAGCTCAGTGCACGACCGAGGTAGCGGTCATACGGGTTGAGTTGGATGGGCTTCGCACAAAGAACTCCACGCCTACCGAATGACTCGAGGGCGAGTCATGATGTTTGTGTTGGGGGCCTGTTGGGAGCAGGATCCCCCAATGACAGTTTTGTGGCTAAAAGCCCGTGTTTGAGTCAAATTTTGTAATAAGAATGTAAAGACTCCACATTTTGTGGTCGCAGAGCACGAAGGTTTTAGGTGTCATAAAGGGTATTCCTCCCTTAGTTTTGAAAAGTAAAGTCAGCTGTAAGAGATCTACCCATGGTCCACAGACCATGGGATTATATAAAAAGAGCTAAGCTCTAAGTAGTTTTAGAGACATAGAATGATGAATAATGTGAAAGAGTCATAGCTTTGAAGTAAGAATTCTAAGTCTTGGGTTGTAGCGTAGGTAGAGGCTCTGCAGTTGAGTGCGCAAAGGCCTAGGGTAGAAGTCTGTAGCTAAGTACGTGGACCCCTGCAGCTGTGTGCGCACGGTGGATAGAGTCTGTAAAAATTTGGAAGATATTAATAAAGAGAGATATTCTGTAATTCATGTGTCTTTGTTCTGTTATTGCATCTTGATATGTTATGTATGAATTTCCTTTATTATGCTCATGTGATGAGCGAATGAATGCAATTACATTGAATAATTGAATGCATTTACGAATATATGTTTACGCGGAGTTAACTATAATTGTTTGATTAGATAAGAAAGTCATTTAGATTAATTGGCGAATTTATATGGCACACTATTGTAGTATCGCAAAAGTACCCGAGCAGCAGGCTAGGGCTGCGCGAAGGCTGATTGTACCATTTCGCAGAGGCACTGAAGCCTGGAATAGAGGACTCGTCTCGCAGGCCCTAGAGCAAAGCAACCTGCGTGAAGGCTGGGATAGAGGGAATCAACGACATCATAACCATCTCATGGCGTGGAAACTTGGTTCCAGCATCCCCCCATACTGCTTCAGATGAGGCTTCGATCCATGCTCGATGGACTGATGCCGAAAGGACCAATAGTGTAGGGATTTGTTTGGCTATATTAACGCTAAACCTGGGTCAGACCCCCTCAAGCCAACAGATTTGTAGGTTTTGTTTAAAGTTGTTTTGTCACTTGTTATTTAACATGAATCTATTAAAATTGCAAATTACAAAACATGGTGCATTTTTCATTTGAATTAATCATTTAATTCGGTGTAGATGTCAAAAACAATCATAAAAATTGCATTGTAAAATATGGTATGTACATTTTGCATTCATGTATAGAAAGGCTACTATGATGTCGGTTGATAGTTAAAGTTTTTAATATAAAGTTATTTGAATGCACAAACATACTAGATAAAATTGCATTATAAAACATGTCCCACAATTGTCATGATGCATACATGGTTTTATGCTTTTGAAGGTTTTACATGTTTAAGTTCATGAATATGTAGCAATGAAAGTAAATTTGCATTTAGTTTGGTACATTTTACATGATCATTCTTATAATGTTATCAGATGATTCTTAGGTTTTGTTTAAAGTTGTTTTGTCAATTTATTTAAAATGAATATAGTAAAATTACAAATTACAAAACATGGTACATTTTGCATTTGAATAAATCTTATAATTTGGTGGTTGTCTAAAACAATCATAAATTAAAATTACATTATAAAATATAGTATGTACATTTTGCATTCATGTATAGAAAAGCTACTATGGATGTCAGTTGATAGTTAACTTTTAATATAAAGTTGTTTCAATGCACAAACATACTAGATAAAATTGCATTATAAAATATGGCCCACAATTTGCATGATGCATGCATGGTTTGATTATTTTAAAGGTTTTACATATTTAAGTTCATGAATATGTAGCAATGAAAGAAAATTTGCATTTAGTTGGTACATTTTGCATTAAATGATTCTTATAATGTTAGTATGTGATTCTTAGGTTTTGTTGAAAGTTGTTTTGTTAAGTAACTTGAAATAAATCTATTAAATTTACAAATTACAAAACATGGGACATTTTGCATTTGAATGAATCTTTTAATTCAATGTAGATTTCTAAAACAATCATAACTTAAAATTGCATTATAAAATATGGTATGTACATTTTACATTCATGTATAGAAAGGCTACTATGGATGTCAGTTGATACTATACTTAGTTAATATAAAGTTCTTTGAATGCAAAAACATACTAGATAAAATTGCATTATAAAACATGGCCCACAATTTGCATGATACATGCATGGTTTGATGTTTTTAAAGGTTTTACATATTTAAGTTCATGAATATGTAGCAATGAAAGTAAGTTTGCATTTAGTTGGTGCATTTTGCATTCAATCATTCTTATAATGTTAGTAGGTGATTATTAGGTTTTGTTTGAAGTTGTTTTGTCAAGTTATTTAAAATGAATCTATTAAAATTGAAAATAACAAAACATGTTACATTTTGCATTTGAACGAATCTTTTAATTCAGTGTAGATGTCTAAAACAATCATAACTTAAAATTGCATTGTAAAATATGGTATGTACATTTTGCATTCGTGTATAGAAAGGCTATTATAGATGTCGGTTGATAATTAACTTTTAATATAAAATTGTTTGAATGCACAAACATACTAGATAAAATTGCATTATAAAACATGTCCCACAATTTGCATGATGCATGCATTGTTTGATGCTTTTAAAGGTTTTACATATTTAAGTCATGAATATGTAGCAATGAAAATAAATTTCCATTTAATTGGAAAATTTTGCATCCAATCATTCTTATAATGTTAGTAGATGTTTCCTAGGTTTTGTTTAAAGTTGTTTTGTCAATTTATTTAAAATGAATCTATTAAAATTGCAAATTACAAAACATGGAACATTTTGCATTTGAATGAATATTTTAATTTGGTGTAGATGTCTAAAACAATCATTTCCTAAAATTGCATTATAAAATATGGTATGTACATTTTACATTCATGTATGGAAAGGCTACTATGGATGTCGTTTGATAGTTAACTTTTAATATAAAGTTATTTGAATGAACAAACATACTAGATAAAATTGCATTATAAAACATGGCCCACAATTTGCATGGTGCATGCATGGTTTGATGCTTTTGAAGGTTTTACATATTTAAGTTCATGTATATATAGCAATAAAAGTAAATTTGCATTTAGTTGGTACATTTTTCATTCAATCATTCCTATAATTTTAGTAGATTATTCTTAGGTTTTGTTTAAAGTTGTTTTGCCAATTTATTTAAAATGAATCTAGTAAAATTGGAAATTACAAAACATGGTACATTTTGCATTAGAATGAGTCTTATAATTTGTTGTAGGTATCTAAAACAATCATAACTTAAAATTGCATTATAAAATATGGTATGTACATTAAATTGCATTAATGTATAGAAATGCTAATACATTTTGCATTCATGTATGAAATCGTTTAAGACCATAGAATGTATACATATAAATTACTTGTCGTGCATGCAAACATCAGCAACATCAAATCCTAATTACACCTACATAATACAAAGTATACATATAAATTTGTAACTCAATACAAGACCCAATTAATATCGTTTTCACATCATCACAATATTAAGAATGTACAACTTAAGAGTGCACAAAAAGAAAGGCTAACAATGTACTTAAACTCTAAGTTCTCAAAGACGAATCCAAAGAGAAGAAATTGTGGGGCAGTTCAATTAAAAAAATTCTAATGGAATTTCATCCTCAATGACCCGTTCATGGTCAGATTTTTACATTCTCCATTTTTTAACTTTCGATTGGTTTTTTTATTGAAATTCCATCAATTTTATGTGCACTGCACACACCAAGTGACTATATTGACAAATTATGACATCAGGTTGATAGTCTTGAAAGTAAACATTAAGCTCAGTTTGATGATTTTCTTGGAAAAAGTAACCTTTCAGTATAATAGACCCTCTTTCATATATAAAATTGTTATTATCATAGTCTTCTAATAACTTCATCTTTCATTCAGTGCACCACATCAAATAATACTTGACATTTTCTATGTTGTTAATGGGTGAAACTATAGCAAAAACATCTCCTACACAATAAAACAAGTGTAAATTCAGTTCATAATTAACATCAAATTAACTTTATCAACATGGACCTGATTTTATTATCTATTTCTAGATCTCTATATTTCAACTATTATCTAAATACTTTTACGCAATGAGTTTAAAACCATAAAACATATATATATTGAAAGCAATTGAACTATTGCCTTCTCTAACAAGATCAGAAACTCGATCACCTTCAGATGATATTATTGTCTCCTCTGATTGCATCTCTTTGAAGCTTGCAAATGGTATTTTCCTCTTTGTATTTAGTTATGTATGTTGCCAAGATTTTACATATATTTTTTTTCACAAACATCATTGGATTGTGTGTCCTTTATGCAAACAGGACAAAAACAAGAATATTTTCTTTTATCAAATGCAAATGCATTTCAATAATATTTTGTTTTAATTGAATGCAATTTTCGAGTCCTTTTTACTATTTCAGCTTCATATGTAATCGATCTATCTACATCTTAGAATACAATATGCCAAAAAAATCTATAGTAAATTCAAGCAAGAATTTAAATATGCTATTTAAAATACAATTTATATATCAAAAATAATCATCGTGATATTGTTTAAACTATATAATTTATAAATGTTTAAAATTAGAAAATTAATTAAAATTGTCATATATTAAAACTATATACAAGTTAATATGTATATATGTACATACCTTCGTACCTCCCTTGATGGGTTAGCCTAATAGCTTAGTGCAGCATCGCACCATTGAACAACTTGTTCAGTTGAGACAAGTCGGTTTGCAGAGTGATGCATTTTATATCTTTGAAGTGCTCATTTTATACATGCCCCTGCAGCATCATGTTCTTCTTTTCCATGACCAGTCTCAAAGAAATTCCAATAATGTTTAATGTGGGTTTTCTTATGAAAACAACACAGCCAAAAGAATCATCATGAAGATTTGAATTGACCTGTGCATCCATCTGACCATATTCAATGTTCATTGAATTTTATTCCACGACCTTTCAATGAGTCCTAAATCTTATCAAAACAATGTTGTACAAAATGTGTATCATGTGTACGATCATTGTTGATATAAAAGTGATATTCTTTAATAACATGTCGATATGATTCTCATTGGTGCTTTCTATATGATCAATATTTTGTTCAACATGTCTATATAAAATATGGACAAGCATAGAGACTTGGTCAAAATGATAATATTCACTTTGTATTTCATTTTGTGCAGCAAATGTGTAATTCTATACAAAATCAATTATTGAAAAAATGGTCCCTAGTGGAAAAATTTCACAGAATTTTTTGAATTGCGGATCCTACCATCGATCTCTATGCGAATGCTTGGTGTACTTATAAATTTCTATCTCAAATTTCTTTAAAAACTTTATCACATAAATTGCTTCTTCTTGTAAATCAATCCTTTTAGCACTTGTACTATTATTTGAACTAATCGATGTATGGATATATTTATATCTCTTTCATTTCACTTTTAGGTTAGACAATGATTGATGATTTATATCAATAGAATATTTGTTGTGGAATAAAGTCAAATTTCTAAAATGATCACATTTTTTTATCACCAATACATTTCTTTGGTAAAATAATCGATGACTTTCTCTTGCACATAGAATTTCATATATGAAACCATGGATAGTGGAAGGAGGTAAATTTTTCCAAAATATTTTACCAAAATTAAGGAAGATGTCATAATATAATCAAAATTCCACATGATAACAACAACAAGTGTCACATGCAATGATAAGTTTAACATACCATGGATTTTGTTGCTCAAAAGTACTAATTGAAATATTAATTCCATGATTCTTTTCTATGAACTTATTGAACAACTCTATCTAATTGGTTTCCAAGATATGTTTTGCATGTTCTCCATACTAATTTTGTGTTATTCTTCACCACATCACATCCCTTGCTTTTGGTGAAACACGTGATTTTTTCGTCTAATATTCATATATTATTTTTTTTAACATATAAATGTCCAACAAGCAAGCTCATCATTTACATCTATTTGCAATCGAAATTTCCTATGTTTGTGCAATGTTTTTCGTGAGGTCCCTAATGCTTTTGCCATCGATTTTACCAAACAATTTTATTTAGTACTTGATGAAACCACTACCATTTGTATTTCTCTACGTGCATCTATATCACTTTTCTTTCTAGATATTCCAATTGATTTTAGAGCACTACTTATATTTTGAATCATATTTTCCTTCATCTTTTTATCTTTCGTTGATTTTTGAATACCCAATAGAATTGTAGATTCTTTTAATTTCTTTGATGTTAAGAGACCTCTCAAAATTTGAGTTTGAACTGTCACATTTTCATCTTTGAAGAACTTATCAATAATGAGATTAATGTGATATTGTATAACATGGTCAGCGTTTTTATCTCCATATATGTTAGTATAAACATTTTCTAACATCGATATTGATTTCATCTATACATATGAAAATTAAATGTAAATAGGTATAAATATTCATTAAATAATTAATTAAAAGATAAAGTTTGAATGAA
Source organism: Pinus taeda (assembly GCA_000404065.3). Lineage (NCBI taxonomy): Eukaryota > Viridiplantae > Streptophyta > Pinopsida > Pinales > Pinaceae > Pinus > Pinus taeda. Next base: position 58,134 of record APFE031698705.1, on the reverse strand, counting down.
ATTGAAATTAATAAATATGTATAATTTCAATAATACACATGGCATATATATACATACCTGATGGTGATTCAACTTCTTCACTTGAATCTCTTTCAACATCATCAATCATTGGTTTATTATCCTTTTTCACTTTGTCTTTCAACATTTTCAATCTCAGCATCAATGTTATGAGGAATATCTCTCTCTGTTTATATTGAAAAATATTTTTCAAATTATTTCATCAATAAAAAAATAAATTTCACAATACACTAGTTAAATTTTAAATATCATTTATAATATTTATATTTACATACCTACTTCAACTTCTAGTTGAGATTGATTTACCCTTTCAATGTTCAAGTAGTCTTCCTTCTTTCTTTTGTAATAGTTTCTCGTGTATTCTCTACGAGCATCAATGTCTCTTATTCGATTATATTTTCTCTTACAATTTCTTTGATTTCCCATGATAATTCAACCCATATAGATTTTTAAAATCCAACCCAAAAAAGTCAAATTCAAAATCCTGCAAAAACAACTCACTCTCAAATTTAGACCAAAAAACTCACTTTAAAAATCCAGCACAAAAGACTTACTTTCAAAAAAACTCACTTTAAAAATTCAATGAAAAATATTTACTTTCAAAAAACTCAGTTTAAAAATTCAACCCAAAAAACTCACTTTAAAGATTAAGCCCAAAAAACTCACTTTAAAAATTAAGGCCAAAAAGCTCACTTTAAAAATTCAACCCAAAAGACTGTTGGGTTGTGTTATATTCTTTCCACGATTAACCTACGTAGTGAACCGGGGGCTTAGAGGGGGGGCGGAGCCCCCCCTTCGTTGTGCCGATTGCGCAGCGGGGGGGTTTGAGGGGGACGAGTATCCCCCCTCTATGGGGTCCAGGGCAACGCCCCGGCAAAAACATTTTTGGACCCTATATTAGGTTGGGCGAACCTACCTATGGTTTTCGGTCCATGGTTTTGGACGCGATGGTTTTTGGTCCATGGTATTGGATGCTTTGGTATGTATAAATATGTATTGTAACATTGAAAGGAACATAATAAAAAATCAAGCTGGTAGTGCCGGTTTTGGGATCCAGTGGGAAATCTTTGTGTATATGTGTTTTATGTGTTATGCTCTCGCATTGTTTATTTTTCTGTGATTTAGAATTCGTATGCAGGTAATTTCTGTACGGGGTTAAAACCTACATTTGGTATCAGAGTTGTTTTTGCTTCAAGGGGACGCCTTTGTTGCTGAGGGGTTTCGCTCGGGCCTGTGGTAGACCCTGTTCAGTGGGAGATCTGCGAGATCGATTCTGGTGGTGAAAGAAAAATGCGAGCAACAGAAAGATAGAGATTGAGAAGTTCAATGGTCAGAGCTTTGAGTTGTGGAAAATCAAGATGGAGGATCTGTTGGTGGATAAAGATCAGTGGATTGCAGTAGATCCGGGTACTAAACCAACGAGAGTGATTGATGAAGAATGGAAGAAGTTGGATTGGAAGGCAAAGAGCACAATACGATTGTGTGTCTCAGATTCAGTCTTGTTGAATGTATCAGGGGAAGCTACGGCGAAGGCTTTATGGGACAAGCTAGGGACTTTGTGCCAATCTAAATCTCTGGTGAACAAACTTTTCCTGCGGAAAAAGCTGTATAACCTGAGGATGAAAGATGGAGACTCGGTGACAGAGCATCTGAATGCGTTTAATACTTTGGTAAGTCAGTTATTATCTGTTGATATTAAAATTTCAGATGAAGATAAGTGCATCAGTTTGTTGTGTTCTCTACCAGACTCGTGGGATAGTCTGGTTATTGCAATAGGTAGCAATGCAACTACCTTGGTAGTTTGATGAAATAGTCTTAGCCTTGCTGACGGAGGAGATGAGACAGAAAAATATGGACAACCAGAATGTGATGCCTTGTCTGTACGAGGACGGTCCCAGAACAGAAACAAAAATAAGTCATCGAGTGGGAGATCTAAATCTAGAGGGAGATCTAAATCTCCAGGAAAACCTACAAAGGTGGTGTGCGGGAAATGCGGAAAGGAAGGCACTTCAGAAGGGAGTGTAAATCTAAAGCTCCTGATAAAGGAAAGGGATCTGATGATGCTCCTTCTGCAGAGGCGAAAACCACCTCAGATGAAGGTGGGGATGTGTACTTGGCTTCTTCAAGTACACATATAGATCATGAGGCATGGTTAATTGACTCAGGTGCATCCTTTCACTTCACTCCCAATAGAGAGTGGTTCTGTGATTATAAGAAATACGATCGTGGTGATGTCTTCTTAGGAGATGATAGGAAGGCCAAAATCATTGGTCATGGAAAAGTAAAGTTGAGGTTGCAAGGTGGAAGGGTTAGAACCCTTCCGGGTGTTCTGCATATTCCTGCATTGGCCAGAAACCTGATTTTTGTAAGCAAGTTGGATGATGCAGGCGTAAAGACAGTGTTCAAGAAGGATACCTGCAAGATGGTTCGAGGAGCACTGGTATTGATGCGGGGAGTTTGGATTGGAACTCTGTACAAGCTGCAAGGTAGTACTGTTGTTGATGGGTGCAATAGTTC
>APFE031698705.1:12020-52250 GCA_000404065.3 Pinus taeda | reverse complement strand
ATGGTAATTGAAATGTTATGGTTTTGGTAACCATTGGTATTTGGGAAGGCCTAGGACTATAAAGAGGGTGGAATCTTGTGACAAATGACCACATCTGGATTATTATTTGAAGATCTGAAAAAGTGCTAGAGCTGGTATATTGGATGGTGATGCAGATCTGGATCTGAAGGAAGGAGGAACCTTAGCGCAAAAGGAAGGATAAGGTCTATTCATGGGTCATAATCTTTAAACCTAAATGATAGTGTCTCTGTATGATTTTGATCTACTTGATGTGGCGCTTATCTGATCTATGAGTCTGATAATCTGGGTTAATTAGTGATTGAATATCTGGAAGAGTTTGTTGTCCTTTATAGATCTGTACACAGGTTCAGTAAAGCGAAGGCACGTATACACGCAGTTTAGGGGACGTAAAGGCGTGTATACGCAGGTTGTTCCATACACAGATGCGTATGCATGCAAGTTGCAGACTGTTGAAATTTCGTATATACACTAAGTTGTGATCTAGCTGTTTCTGCTTATTGCTGTTGTGTTTTGGGTTCTGTTGTGTGGTTTCTGGTACTGTGTTTGGGTACAGTTCGCAGAGAAGTATCTACTTGACTTCATATCTAGTTGGTGAAAAGGAGTTTGGTTGATGAAGAATTTCTTGATGATCGTTTGATGTTCATGGATCCAGTCTTAAAATTGATGAAACGTGGTCCCTGGAAGAAAGAGAAGGTTGTAGCCTTCTGTAGGCCAGCACCTACGTACTAGTATCTTGGCTAGTGCAAGAGCTGAGGGGGTTGTAGCACCCTTCCAGGAGAGTTGGAAAACGAGAGAGAGTTGTAGCTCTCTGCAGGTTGCAGCCTGCGTACTGGTAAAGGACTGCACCAGTACATTGTAAACAGAAGTTTCTAATTTAAAGAAAGATAGAGATGAATTGCAGCAGGTGGTTTTCACCCACATTGGGTTTCCACCTTATATCTAGTGTTCTTGTGTGTGATTGTCTTTCTGCTCTGTTTTACTGTCTCTGGTTACTGGTTATTTGATGCTGCATCTCAGATTAAAACAAACATCATCTGAAAGTCTAAGTAAATTAAAAGTTTGCTCTGTGTACGCTGGTTAACCTTGAATAGTTGCGTATATACGCGGGTTTAAAATGAATAGCGATACAATTTGGTTTTTGAAAGGATTTTTGACTTGATAAACTGATCCCCCCCCCCCCCTCTCAGTATTATTTCCAACAGATGGCTTAGCCATCTTTTGTCCAAAATGTAGAAAGAAACATGCCCTAAGGGAATTCCCTTTAGATGTAAAAATTTTAGAAACTTGTATGATTTGTTCAGAAAGTCATGAGACAAAGGGTTGTCCTTCAATCGCAGGTCTTAAGGTTGTCTTTCAAGAAGAAACAGTCCCAAATTCTATAGAACATATTTGTTTTATGGGAAGAATAACCTTGCAGGGGCAACGAAATCAAGGATTGAACAATCCAATGCACTTTCAGCCCCCACCAAACTAGAATTCTTGGCAGCAACCTTGGCCTCAACCTCAAGCTCAGTATCAATCTCAACCATGGGCACAAGGGGTACAAAATCCTTATGGGATATTTTCTTAATATTATCAATATCCTCCATCTTATCAGAACTATCCTCCCCCAGAAAATTAGCAGCAAAATCAACAACCACAACTTCCAAATCAAAGCCCTCACCTTTCATTTCCATTTCCACAATAACCTCCACAACGAAGTCAAAATCCTCAAATCTTACTTCCATTTCAACAAAAACCAAATCAACTACCAGCCCAACCATTGCCAAACGCCAATAACGGAAACCCTTAGAATGCTTACATGGTAGAAGGTCAAGAATTCCCTACTTATATGATTGCCCCTGTAGATCTTAATGATGTTCATCTTAGATCTGGCAAGATATTAGAAAAGGAAAAACCTTCTGTAGTCATTCAAGAACAAGATGCTTCTGAGGAGGATTCTCTAAAAGTCAATAAAAGTTTTGAGGGAACATCCCTCCAAAACCAAGACATTCAAAAAGAAAAACAAAAAGAGCTAATAAACACAACTCCTATAATTGAGCAACCAACATCTATTTCTACACCTCCTTTTCCAGAGAGATTACAAATTGATAGAGGAGTAGAAAAACCGATATTGTTTCCCAAATATGACTTCCTAGATGAATTGAAGAATGTTTGTATCAAGATTACTTTGTTACAGGCCATTAGATAAATTCAAATTCTAGCTAAAACAATAAAGGAGTTGAGCATCAAAAGACCAAGAAGAAAACCAATAGAAACAAAAATAATTCACCTGGTAGGAAAGATAGCAGATATCATGATGGGAAAGATTTCCATGCAGAAATATGTGGATCTAGGAAGTCCAATTTTGAAGAAACATATAAATGGGATTGAAATTCCAAATACATTGATGGACTTAGGGGAAACAATAAACATTATGAGTAGAAAAACTATGGAGCAGCTTAAACTTCCTAACCTTCTTTACACACCTACCTTACTGCAACTTGTAGATGGATAAGTAATCAAACCATATGGTGTGCTAGAAGACATTCCAGTCTCCTTAGTTTCTTGGGAATATCCTATTGACTTCATGATTCTAACTCCCGAGAATAGTCTAGGAGGACACCCACTCATATTAGGAAGACCTTGGCTAGCCACAGCTGATGCTTTTATTAGTTGTAGATCTGGTGACATGTACATTTCTTATGGTAATTCAATAAAGAAATTTACTTTGTATCCTCCAGCAAAAGCAATCATAGAAATAGATGACAAGGAATGGATCGATGATGAAGATGTTATTTAGCCTATCTTTACTATATCAGAAATTAGTGAAGATGGTCAAATTTTGAACACATTGGAAAATTTTGAAACATCTTCATAATATGATCATGCACAATTCTAGGAAAAATCTAATGTCGAATACTTGTCATCTAGGTAGACGTCTCTCTATTCTAGGTAGGATATTGAATGTAAACAAAAACTTGGAGAAACTACAACAAGAAGAGCTAACCAAAATATTACAAAAACATTATGCTGCATTTGCATGCGAGTATACTGACATGAAAGGTATTGATCCTAAGACTTGTATCCAACATATCTATATTGAGGAAAATAGTAGACCATTCAGAAAACCTCAAAGAAGACTGAATCGAAATCTTAGGTAGATTGTGAAAGAAGAGCTCCAAAAATTACTCAATGTGAACTTCATTTACCCAATTTCAGATAGCCAATGGGTTTCTCCTTTGGTAATTATGCCTAAAATGAATGGGAAATGGAGGGTGTGCATTGATTACCAAGAATTGAATAAAGGAACCTTGAAAGATCACTTTCCTTTCCCTTCATAGATTAAGTATTAGATACGTTAGCAGGTAAAAAGTATTTCTCATTCTTGGATGGTTTTAGTGGTTATAATCAAATTCAGGTAGCACTTGAGGATCAGGATAAAAACACATTTACTTGTCCATGGGGAACTTTTGCCTATCGAGTGCTTCCTTTTGGGTTATGTAATGCACTAGCAACATTCCAAAGAGTAGTACTAGGAATTTTTTCTGATCTAATACATGATTGTGTAGAGGTATATATGGATGATTTTACAGTCTATGGTAATATATTTGAAGAATCTTTGGAAAAGTTGGAAAAAGTCCTTAAAAGATGCAAAGAGGTAAACCTTTCACTAAGACATGAAAAATGCTTTATGATGTTTACAAAAGGTATTGTTTAGGACATCACATTTTAGGAGATGGGATTAAAGTGGACAAATCAAAAGTTGAATTCATCTCTAAGTTACCAATTCCAAATTGCCAAAAAGATGTTAGAAGTTTTCTAGGATTTACAGGATATTATAGAAGGTTTATAGAAAACTTTACCAAAGTAGCATCTCCACTCTTCAAATTTTTTACAAAAGATTGTGAATTCAAGTGGAATTCTGATTTCCAATTAGCATTTGAAACCTTGAAAGCAAAATTATAGGAATCACCTATCTTAAGAGGACCAAATTGGAAACTTCCTTTCCATATTTCTATAGATGCTTCAGATATAGATCTAGGAGCTGTATTGGGATAGAAAGATTTGATTCCTTATGCCATTTACTATACAAGTAAAAAATTGACTCCCACTAAGTTGAATTATACTGTGACTGAAAAATAATTCTTCGTTGTTGTTCATGCAATTAACAAGTTTTGACACTATATAACTGGCTATGAAACTTTTGTTCATGCAGATCACTCTGCAATTAGATATTTGATCAATAAACCTATTACTAATGGCAGAGTTACAAGATGGATTTTATTTTGCAATAATTCAACATTACTGTGCTAGATAGACCTGGAAAACAAAACACAGTTGCTGATTTCTTGTCCAGGATTTAGAATATCAAAGAAGACTCTCTGGTTGAGGATAAGTTTCCTGATGAATATTTATTTGTAATAACTACTCAAGCTCCTTGGTTTGCAAATGTTGCTAACTACTTGGTTACAGGGAAGTTACCTTCCCATTTATTTCCTAGAGAGAAAAGAAATATTATTCAAGATAGCGCAATATATTCATGGATCACTAACGAATTGTGTAAAATAGGGCCAGATCTTATGATCAGAAGGTGTGTCAGGGAAGATGAAATGCCTGATATTCTCGAAGCATGTCATCACGAGCCATGTGATGGACAATTTGCTGATAAGAGGACAACCTATAAAGTCCTTTCTTTACCATATTATTGGCCATCGATCTTCAGAGATGCTATAGAATATGTCAGAAGGTGTGACAACTGCCAAATGGTAGGGAAACTTGCTCCCTCAAATGAAATTCCATGACAACCTAAGGTACTTATCGAACCCTTTGAAAAATGGGCCTTAGAATTTATTGGACCTATTAATGCTCCATCCAAGCAGAAAAAGTATATATTGGTATGCACTGATTATGTGACCAAACAGGTAGGAGCCAAAGCATTAATTTTTGCTAACGAAAAATATGTATTTAGTTTTCTTTTTTAGGATATTTTTACTCACTTTGGTGTTCCAAGAGAAATTGTGACAAATTAGGGAACTCAATTCACATCCAACATGATGGAGAGACTTATAGAAGAGTACAAGATCAAGCATAGGAAATCCACTCCCTATCATCCACAACAAGACATACACCCTATGAACTTGTTTATGGGAAGAAATTCGTGTTCCCCATAGAGTTCCAAGTCGAGACTTTCATGATGGCGGTCGAGTTGGGGATGGATTTATCAGAAGCTCAAAAGCATAAACTGGACTAGTTGAATGACCTTGATGAAATCAGGCAAGAGGCTATTCAAAGCACTGGTCTGGTTCAGCAACAAAGGACTAAGTGGCATGATAGGTACATCAAAGACAAGAAGTTTCAAGAGGGAGATTGGGAATTGTTATTCGATTCAAAGTTTAAGGATTTTCAAGGAAATTTTCAAACTCATTGGCTTGGGCCATATGAGATTGAAATTTTTTTCAGAAATGGAGCAATAGGAATCAAACAATAGATGAGAATCAAACTCCTCTCCTTTTGAATGGCTATAGGTTGAACATTTATCAAAAACCAATCTCAAAGGAGGAGTTAATCAAGATCTTTCAAAATAATTCTAAAATGGAGTTGGTGAAGAAGAATCCTTCTTCTCCACCAACTTAGTCTTTGTTCTTTTCGTTATATCTAAAAACAAAAATAAAAATTTGTATAAGGTTGAAAACCAATCACTAATTGGCATGCTTATACAAAAAATGCAGGGTGAAAATAACAAGACTCTGACACCCTATATTTTCCAAAGAAAAATGTGACTCATTATGCATTCTGAAAAATCATTGTTTTACTTAATTTCATTCTGTTTTACTTCTACATGTTTCACTCCTCTCCACCACCATATTCCACCAATAAAATTTTTCTTCTTCAGCATTTCTTCCATCTCCATTTTTCATTTCCATTTTGTCATATTTTAATCTACACAGTCATCTCGATTTCATTCATTCATAAAGTCACATTTTATTCTTTGTTTTACATTTCACAGTTGTTCTCGTTCCGCTGTTGTTCTAGTTCCTGTTCTGCAGCCAATCTGACTATGCAGTAACAGTTTGATCACTAGTTCAAAAATGAAAAGGCTCGTTCATAATAAATTTCATATGCAGGTAATAGAGAAGAAAACAACTTTTGAAGACATATCAACATCTAAGAACCTGAAGAAGCAAACAACAAAAAGTTAGCAAGCGGGAAGGTATGGTTCTAGACGTAAGCATAAAAACTTATTTCAAATAGCAATATAAAACATAAGTTTTATAACTCGTATAATCACACACTACTCATTGACTTGTCATCATGAGATTTGATTGCCATGATTATTCCACCATGCCTTCTGACTTAAATGCCTAACGATCTCATAATTTAATCTTTGTTTTTAACTCGTACTTAACTTTACTTCTCCAGCACACCTATTTAACGGCTAGATACATGACATAACCCAATTGGATATTGCTCTTCACAACCCCATTGTTCCTTTATTACATCGAGTTCCATGCTTATACCTCTGCAACCTTCTTGTGTATACAAGCACTCAGTTACGTTCAGAACACAATAATTCTTTCTGTTTTCGATTCTCTCTATGTATAGCAGTACTTTGTTTTCCACACAGTTTATAGCCACTCCATTCCATATATATTTTGCACTATTTCATGCGTACAGCTTCCCTGTTTCATATACCATATATGTTTTATCTCCTATTCATAGTTGTTTTCCTTCCACATACTCTGTTATTTCATCCCCATATCTATAACTATTTTTGTTTCCATATACCACTATCGTATACACAGTATTCTTCACGCAGGTAGTGAAGGTAAATTTGAAGAAAAGCAAAGAATATCAGTGATAGGTCTCATTGTTAGAATATAACCTATAGGAGTGAAATATATGGAAGGCTATCCTCAGTTGAAAGGAATGTTGAAGAAGCTGGTTGGCTGAGTTTCATTGAGAAATTCGAGGGTCACCATAAAGAAACCACTAAGTCATTTGCTAGATCGTTTGATGGGATAGACATGGAGATTGGTGACATAAATTTTACAGTTACCAAGTATTTTATTGTTGTAGAAACTGAGCTACCAAAGGTTGGAGAGAGGTGGTTCAAGAATAAAGAATTCCATGATGAAAATTGGAAAGTCATTCTCCAATATCTGGGGATGGACACTTCAGTTTTTAAGAGAGGAATTGCCATCTCTGCACTTAAGGGTAAATGGAGTAGAATGTTATTAATTGCACAAAAATTTATTACATCCAAGGGTATATTTGGTTCCATGTATATGTATCACATAAGACTGTTGATGAATTTTCTTGAAATTAGAACCAACAATCTCCCATTCTTCCCGTTGAATAGTTTGAGGAGAATGGCCATTACTGTTCATAAGAAAATGGATGCCATAGAAACTAATATTTATCACTAAGGTCTCATAAAAATTCTGGTTGAATATCACTTAAAGAGTGTAGGAGACATATGGGAGAACTTTCTGATCAAAATGTTTTCCAAGATCCACTAGAATTACCTAAAGGAAGTTCTGTGAAAAAGAGTAGGAGAAGAAAAACCAGTCTTACAATTCAAAACACTCCTACAACTTCAACAAAAGAAAACAGTGAAGAAGAGACTCTCTCTGAAACATTAACAGAGATCAGAAAGTAGACAAAATGAAGAAGAAATATTAAAGGAAAAGTTTAGGAAATCCATAGAAACACTCTTGAACCTTCATCACTTTTTGCGAGCTTAGTCAACATCACGGATCAGTATAAGAAAGAGGATGGGAAAGGGAAAAGAAGACAGGTTATGGAGGAAGATATCATAGGCTCCCAAAGTTTGAGGAGAAGTTCTAGACTCAAGGGCAAAATGAAGGAATCAAAATCAAAAGAGGCCCAGTTCATAGATTTGGGAGAAGAAACTCCAACTTAGTCCCAAGACAATATCTCATTTCAGCAAAGCCCACATCGCTCTCCTCAACAAAACTTTGAAAGTAGCCCAAAGAGAGTCTCTCCAGGGGTTGACCCAATACAACAATAGATTTATGATTATATTGAGTCACTGGAGCAAAAGAATACATTAGTAGATCAAGGGACTTCATCCAAACTTGAGCAGCTAGTTACATCACAAGAGACTTTGACTAGCTCACTTAAGTGGGAAATCTATGAGCTAGAGCTTTTAAATAGGCATATTCAAAAGGAAAATGAATTCTTAAAAGAACAAAACAGGCTGGATAAAATTATCCATGATAACACCTTGCTTCATTTGGATCTATGGCATAAGAAGAATAGAAAATTAAAGAGGAAAAATAAGAAGCTAAACAGGGCCCTCATTAACCTCAAGTATAGATTCCTCATGAGGAAGCCTAAGATGGCAGTTACAACAAAGAGAAGCAAGAAGAGGTTGAATGTTTTGGCTGAAGTCTCAGAGAAAATGCAGTGAAAAGAGGGTGTTTACAATTCTGATTGCATGGGGACATGCAATAGTCTCGTAGTTGGGGTATGTTGAGTTTCAGAACTACCACTCTCTTAAGCAACTTTCTCATCCTTCTTCCTTTGCTTTTCCATGAAAATGTATCCTTAATCATCAAAAGCCATTGCACATTGCCTCAATGAGTATATTTTAGTGATTTACAAGTTATATTCTTATGTTTTTTATTTGAGTAGGTTTTTGTATTTTAGCTATGGAATGTAGCCACATTCCACAGCTAATCAGCTATTCCACAGCCATCTCCATGCTTTTGTAGGTTACAGGTGTCAAGAAAGGAAAAGGACCACATGGATACCTTGGAAAATGCTAGAGCATGGATTGTATCTTATCCATTTGGCCTAAATCGATGAGGATGACTCCTGTCAAAGGGAAGTCAACTGAAGAAACCTATGGTAAGTAGGACTCTATTTTTCACACGATTCTTATTGATGGATCTAAGGTGGTCTCCTAAAGGCAAGGACCTCATTTGCCACCTACACAAATAGAATCTAACAGCCACTATTAGAAGATTTTTGTTTCAAGGCAACTAAAGACAAGAATTGCTTATACATTACCTATCTACGTGTTTTTCTCTAGCTAATTTCTCTCTTCAAAATAGTTGTGTATTTTTCTATAAATACCAGCATGTAGAATGCAGAACAAGTTCAGGTTTTTGCTTATGTAACAGTGCAAATTTCCACTTTGTAGGGTGAAAAACTCAACTCTATGTTTTAATATAAAGACTCTGTTTTCAATGGATACCTAAAGCATTTGTGAAGTGTTGATTTTGTGTTGATAATCGAAGACCTTACAGAGGTGCCCTGCGTGGTCAAGGGTACATTTTTATTTCTGTTCTGTATTTTATAGTTTAGTTGTACATTCATTGTGTTTCTCATTATGTTTATAATAATTTTCTAACTTTGTTTGTAAATGTAGCTTGTGTTATCTTTTCACTAACTCAGAGTAGTTATATTCCAGCGTAGAATAGTCCTTTTATTTTCATTGGTCTCTAGTTTCTTATCAGTAGTTTTAGGTTGATTCCAGTAGCATATATTAGCTCATTTCATTTGTTTTTCATTACTTTCTAGATTTAGAATTAAGTTGTTAAATGCCATTTCCTTATTAGTGTAGTAACTCATGATATAAATGGATATTTCGAAAAACCCTTTCAGTTGATGGTTAATCCTAAAACTAGGTGGTGAAATTTTGCATTTATGAATGAGTCTTTCATTACAATTGTTGTTCTTTAGTTTTTGAGTTGAGTTGTTCAATGTCATTTTCTTATCAGTTTAGTAACTCATGATATTAAATGGATATTTCCAAAAACCCTTTTAGTTGGTGGTTAATCCTAAAACTAAGTGGCGAAATGTTTTATTTATGAATGAGTCTTTCCTTGCATTTTCATGTTTAATTTTTCTTAGAATGATGAAGAATTAAATATCTCAAATTGCTAACATAAGGAGGTATTTCTCCCTAAATGATGTAGCCGAGTGACAACAATACTTCATTTAGCTTTGCTTTCATGGTAGAATAGTTGCAATTTCATTTTTAGTTTTTCACTTAGTTTAGCTATAGTTCCATCTTCAGTTGTTCATTAAGCTTTAATTCTGCAATAGATTAGAAAGTATAGGTAATCTTATTTCCAGTATTTCATTTTTGGTTTATCATAGATAGCTGCAATCTCATTTTCTCATTTAAGCTTTGGTTTTGTAATTGGGTAGATAGTAGTTTTAAGTTCTTTCAATTAATGTTTTGGAAACAATCATAATAGCAAGAAAAGAAGCTTTGTTTTCATTTTATTGTTTACAAACTTTACTTCCAATTTTTACCTAAAAGAACTTTTAGATCTCATTTCATTTCTCTAGATTCTTAGTAGTAGTAGATTAAGATTGTGTAGGCTACATTGCAGAACATTAGGAATCAAAATAAGAAAACCCCAAAACAACCATAAAACACAAAAACAGTGAGGTAAGAGGGTCATCTAGCACATATAGTGCACTACACTTCATCAGTTTATGACACCTGGATTGATCATTTATGTAGCAACTTAGGACATTGAATTGACTGAACATCACCCATTATTGATCACTCACAGGACTCACCGGTTGTTAGTCCATCATTCAACAATGGAGAGAATAAGTTACTCTTTGAATACCTAATTGTGCATTCATTTGTCTTTTCTGGAGATATAAACAATTACTTTGTTCACTTTCCATCTACCCCTCTGTTTGATTCGTCTGATCAAGGATGCCAAAGAATTCATTGATTTTTCTAATCGTGGTGGTCATGATCCATTTACTTCCTTTTTTTTTTTTTTTATCATGATCATGACTCTATCATAGTTGATTTTTTGAAGCCACATGTTTATGATGATCTATCTGATGAAGGAGTTGAAATACCGAAGACTATCGAGGCACTTTAGCCTAATTTGATGGTTATGTCAGGTACTCGATCTCTTGGGGTTAGTCTCACTTTCGATCATGAAATTGTTCAATTGCCCAAGCCTCCTTATCACTCATCTATATGCATTACAGATCCATCTCACCAACAGACCACACTTTCTCCACTCAAACTACATGATTCCATTGCTCATGAATTGAAGGAGTCTTACATTGCAAGCACTCATTCATGACAAAATTTATCTTTGTTTCCTTCATTTTCTTGCATGTCATAGTCCAGAATGTGCTTGTGTTTCGAAGTTGTACGTAGTGTCACCAAACACCATGATAAGTCGAGAATTTCCCGTCGTGCACATGCACTCACTTATGTCCTGTGGGCACTTTGAAAGACGAAGTGTGGTTGTGTTCATTGTTATATATTTCTTATTTGCTAGTTTGCACAACCGGGTTGCCTGCAGACCAAGCCTTCACTAGTATGGGTCTACCAATGCGTCGGTGGTTGCATTGGTAGTATCAATTCACATGATTAGGCCCATGCACTGTTAGTGTAGGAGTAGGAGTAATGTTTGATTTTAGTTGTTTTCTTGCATGCTTGTTTTCTTATGTGCTTTGTTTTCTTCTTTGTTTTCTTACTTGTTTGCTTGCTTGTTTGATTACTTGGCTTTCTTTAACTTTTGCTTTTGCTTTTTCTTTTCTTTGATGTTTTTTAATTCGTTTTTTTCATTCATAGGTTAGTCTTGCATGAAACCATGTATGACTATTGAAGCGATATGGGTAAAGTACAAGAGGGCTTGTACAACTACCACTAGTTGGTTATCTATCATCTTGCCTCTGCATGATGAGCTTGTTACTCTTAGTCCATGATACGTTGAAGGAAAATGCGTACTATTCAAAGTGAACCTTGGTGATAACATAGCACTTGCGTGCTAACTAGTGTCACCTTCTCTAGTCGGTTGTTTTTGGGTTAACCCTTGTTAACAGAGTTAAGTAGGGTAAGTTGAGGGGGAAAACCTTAACAGGCACATCAGAGATACAATAAACTACTCTATTGCCACAACCTCTTTTGCTCTCAATAAGTCAGGATCCCTCTTCTACCTATGAAATGAATAAGTGCTATGCACAATGAAAATGAAAGTGAATAAATGAGAAGTCAACAAATTCAAAATGAAAAATAAATAAGGTGAAAGAAGAGAAAGGATTCTTGTGTCGGGAGGTGATGCAAGTAACTCCCTTAGGGTACTGACCAGGCTCACTAGCATCGGACCCATGCTTGTGCTCCTATGTGACTCCACCAGGGTACTTTTGAGGCCCACTAGTAGTGGAGCAACACCGGAGATGAACCTAAGACTCTGACAACTATACTGGTTCTGCACTTATATACCCCTCAACCCTAATTGAAAAAACCCTTAGCTTGGAATGAGTGTCAATTGACCAAGAGTTTGGAGTATGCTACATCTTTCAATCAAGCTAGTGTTAAGCAAAGATGACCTGAGAATTAAACAATAATTCTGGAGTTGTTAGACTTGCTTTTCACAGAAAAGGTCAATGCAGAGAGATAGAGTTCTACAAGTGTCTCGCCAAGTGTTGAACTTGCTACAACCACCCTCCAAAATTTTTCCTTAGCCTATTTTGGAGCCTGCCTACCAGCCTTTAATAGCACCTTGTCTTGCTTCATCAAGTACTCAAGCTTTAGTGTTTTCCTTGCACAAAGGCAACCTGTTGATCGTAGACAATCCATTCCCCTCACAAGATGTTCACCTAGACTTGGTCCAGTTGTAGGCTCAGTAGCTTCCCCTTGAAAATTGCGCATTTCAGGAGGGCAACCAACCTTCCTTCCAAAAATTGTGAATCCTCTCTAGTAGCTTGTTGGGCTCTAGGATTGCACAATCCTTCCAGGCAACACTCCAAGAAAGATTTGTGCAAATATGTGTAGCAGTTAGCTACTTTTCCGAGAAATTGTGCAATCCACCTAGGTAATGAGCCGAGCTCCCAGCCAGGAATGCACATTTTTCCCACGGAATTGAGCAACGACATGCATGAGCAGTATGGTTAACGAGTTCCACTCGGCACTGATCAAACTTGAATTGCATACGTGCATGACTTGCTCTTCCTGGAATAGAAAGAGACAACATGAGAAATACATCCCATGATTTAGGGATCTATTTTTAGCAGCCAGTGGTTACATGCAAAGTCGTTTTAGAAGAATCCCTCCAAGTGTCACTTTCTCTTAGATTTGTGGCATGCGCATCATGAGACCAAACTTACTTATTCGACACATCAGAGCTCATTCATTCACATCGATCTTGGAGCTCTGACATCCCATAGCACATCTGAGACTCTTTGATACATCTGACTCAGCTATTCATGGGTAAGTAGCCTCAACTTGTATTTTTCAGGATTTTTGTCACTTTTTGTGTATTCGATTGTGTGAGTGTCTTTCTATTGATTTCTTTGAACACTTGTTGTTGTGTACATGTATAATAGCTTGTCCTAGCTCTGTTTCATTTTTTGTTACTATCTCATTGTTGTCACATGCATGAAACTGTTTTGCACAGACATTCGCCCAACCGGCGAACTGCCTCACCCACATGCATGTTGATATGTTTGTTGAATCTTTTGTTCATGTTTTCCATGCACCGTTAATCACTTCCACTATCACTTAGTGTTACCATGAATTTACTGTCTTAGTTTCTTTCAATTGCCCGTCAGCGAGTTGGGTCAACCTTGGCCAGGGCTCTGCCTTCACCAAGGCTCCATTGCATAATCTAGGGAAGGAAGGCTCACCTTCCTCTCCAAAAATGTGCATTTCTAGAGGATAGTGGCTGCCTAGCCCAAGAAATCGTGAAAATTTGTCTGTGGGCCAATAGTCCTTCCCAACTGGAATTGCGCATTGCGTATTCCTAGTAGCCAACTGCCTTACTGGATTGTGCATTTCATAGATCCAGCAGCCATTCCTACCTCCCAGATAGTCCAAACTACCTTTTGCGTATTTCTGGCACCCAGGCACCCAACCTCCCAGTGAAATTTTCACAATCTTGCTCCTTAGTTTCCCAGTTATGTGTTGTCTCCTTCCCTGAAATTGCTTTGTTTCCACTAATATATTTCTTTCCATGCATGCTACTTTTTTCTAGATCTTTCAAGTGTTCATCTGTTTGAATGGATTCCAAGTGAATAGGATCATAGGATACTAATGGAGTTGCAGCTGGAGCAATAATTGAGAAGGTGTCGTCTAGTTCACTGACCTATGAAGATACAAAGTTGTATCTAGACAAGGACATCAAATTGAAGTGGTAAGAGGTTAATGAATCATTCATAGACACTTTTGGGGAAGCCCTTGATGACCTTCAAGTGTACGTTAACATTCAAAAGTTGGGCTTCTACTGGATTGCATGTAGATACCCGTGTTCCCATGCAGAAACATGATTCACTGGATCATATCTCACACTGACCTTGAGACAATGACCTTGAGCAGTGTCAGTGGGATGATGCTTGCAACCTTCTGGGCATGAGATTATGATTATATGTATCATATTTCAAAACACGACACTGTCATGAGTCCTCCATTTATCTTTCCAGTAGTAGGGGTAACTCGAGAGACGTTTTGAATGATTGGGTAAAGGAGCGATATAGTTTCAGGATGACACCCAACCAGATCTACAAGACAAAGCTATTGAGGAAGGCGTACCAATACTTGGTCATATTTGAATGTCGACTGAGTGGCAAAGCCTTTCGTCAGAGTTGGGTGATTGCATTGGACCAACTAGCTAGAGAAGGAAGACCATGCAATTGGTTTAGCATACTGGCTCACCAGCTGAAGGAACAAGTCACGAAGGCTCGACAGCCACCCTAGGATATGCATGCAGAGATTTACATGTCTCCCTCCATCATAGATGCAATCTATGCCTGATATGAGTTCCAGGGATTGGAATGGTCATGGTCACCAACAGAGACTGTTGTGAACACATATTTCATGTTATTGTCCAAGTGTAGCTTTAGGGGAGTAATCATACGGTTGTCCGACCATTTTGTCAGCCAAGTCTACAGGTTGATATTCGAACAAGATCCACCTTGCATGTCAAAGGAAGCAATGGAGGAGTTGTTACACATTGCAGATTGGTATACCTCACCATCCAACACTTTCATCTAAATGTTTGGTGTAGAGATGCCTCCACATGTTCTGCCAAATTCTGCCTTGGATGTACTTGTCATGCAGGAAGTAGCATATCATCTCAGCAACATTGATAGTAGAATACAGTGGAAGAAGAAGGCACCTTGGTCCACTCTCCCATTGCAGATTGGGTTATATGAGATCCAGAGTATCAAGCAACCAAATGTCGAAGTAGAACGCATGAATAAGTACTTGTTCACCCTCCGAAGCTT
Organism: Pinus taeda; assembly: GCA_000404065.3. Classification (NCBI taxonomy): domain Eukaryota; kingdom Viridiplantae; phylum Streptophyta; class Pinopsida; order Pinales; family Pinaceae; genus Pinus; species Pinus taeda. The sequence goes on along the minus strand of APFE031698705.1, from coordinate 37,007 downwards.
CAACATGTATGACCCACACTGCATTGTGAAGGATCACTGCATGAGAGTTGAGTTCAACTGGATCCATGGGGAATTTCATTGAGTCGAGGAAGACTCATGGAGGTATTGCTATAATTTGTCTAGACCCCATGAATAGGTCAGCTTCATTGTAGAGTGGTTAGCAAAGCAGCATGAAGCAACATCATGGAGAGCACTAGTAGTAGTAGCAGCAGAGGGAGCAGATCCAAGTATACCTACGTCTGACAAAGGGAAGAGGAAGATTATCGACTGCATGGAGGAGGAGCAAAGCCACATGTTTTGAGTAGATCCACTTCTAGAACAAGAAGCTATGGCTATTCAAGAAAATAGGTAGCAACGTGAGAAGAGAATCGCACGAAGGTAGCGGGAGAAGAAGAGAATGGAAGAAGCATAGAAGGAATATCATGCACTAAGGGAGAAACTCTGAAAATAATAAGATCTACGCCAACATGAGAAGGAAGAGAAACAATAGCAGGTACAATAGGGGGCACATCATGTGTAGATAGATGAAGCAATGCTCATATAAGTAGTTGATTCATATGAACAACTGGCATTAAGCAAATAGGGTGAACCACTGTGGGCGCAAGACTTTTCTCATTTGATAGAATAGGTGCTTGAATAGTTGCATGCAGACATGGATCAATAGGAGTTGGAACAGAACACTGACCTCATGCCTCACCACAAAGAGGTCGATTGACCATCTTTAATGCATCCAGATGATGAGCAAGTCTCAAATGACAAAGGAGGCACTATGATCCTTGGTGGTCAGCCAGAAGCAGATGTGCACAACATGTCCTTTAATGATTCTCATCGCTGAGTTGTGCAATCTCACAAAGTACCGACTCCGAAGGACCAAATTTTCCCTACGCAAGTTGAAGAACAAGTGATCATGATTGATGTGCGCAAGCATCCAACTTCTTTGGCAATTGCAACTAGAGTGTATGCCGAAGCCACTAGCTCAAGCGTTCATTTCCTCATATCTGAGAATGAGCGAATGGTGAAGGAACTACAGGTGGCAAAGCAAGGAGGAGACTTAGTGACAATGTTCTCCTGAGCTCAAGGGAAGAAGGAAATACTAGATAAAGTATTGTACCTTGATACAGTTATGCAAGCATTGTACTGCAAGTTTGGTACCATGCACCAAGCAGTTGTCCATCTCCACGGATGGCAGTAGCGCTATGTTAGAGCACAAATCTTAAAGAACATACATGATGCTTTTGATAACATGTAAGCATGGACGATGAAGTCCAAGGGAGACTCGATTCACTTGAAAAAGATGATGATGGCTAATGCGGTCGAGCTGCAAGCACGTATCTGGAGTCAGATCCAGAACTATGAAGACTATTGCAACTCATCACTAGTATGTCGGCTTCCCATGCACAAGTATTCAAGAGCATGCATGTTATAGTGCACACTCATGCGATCCCATCACTTTGGACTCTCACCCAGGTGAAGATGAAGAAGCGCGTCCGACAGGAGATTGAATCGTATTTTGACGAGTTGATGTGCACCGCCACCATCCCAGACTTGCCTATCAATGTAAATATCATGTGCAAGTATATTGCTCATCCGAGCACATTGAAGACAATGATGTACATTCTATTAGATGAGTTGGACAAAGGAGCCCGAGTAGTGTACCATGATGCTATGAATCCAAGGTTTAGGTTTCAGAGAGATGTCAAGGCAGAACACACGGACACTATCAAGGACTGCTAATCTTAGCATCAATATGTTACTGTTGGTCAACATGAGGATGTCGAGGAGTTGGAATTCTGTGGTTGTCTATGTTAGAATGATGTCTATTTTGGCTTGTTCAAACCATTGTTCACATGGGTACATGTGCATTGTAATGTTGAGTTATGTCATGTGTAAGTCAAGTCTCAATAGTGGATGTAACAGTCACCGAGTAGGTGAAGAGTCATGAGGGTAGTTGAATGGTCACAAAGGTAAATTCAAGGGTCACCCCACCCTTTGTTATAAATAGTCCCTCATAACTCATTATAGAGGCTTTTGGTCATCCAAGCTTCTATTAAGACTATCCTGCAGAGAGCTTGGATAGTATTGTAACATGCCTTGGCTTCTCCATTGCAAGGAGCTTGTACACATATTTTGAGAAGTAGGAGGATGTGGTTGTAAGGTTTCACTGATGGGTCTATCAGGTTTACATGGATGTTTTGTATGATTGGAACTTACACTTTTATATAATAAGGGCCAACACATTTTCATGCATGTATTGTTATTGTAGTTGGAATGCTCTGGTTGCTTTAATGATATATGTTTTTTAACTTACGTATTTGTGTATGAACTGATTCACATGCAGTTATATGAATCTTATTGCAAATGGGTTGTATATGAGGTTAATGTTGTCCTGTTTGTGTCGACTGCTCTGTCGAGCACCAGACATACTATTCACATGAACCTTGCAATAACAACCATTGGACTCGTTTAAAGTGATTCGTGAGTGTTGTACACGTTATCTTACCTTGTATGTCATGACTACCACATCCGAGTTGAATGATCCGCCAGAAGCTGTGTATGTCCCTTTTTTTTGGGTGTTCCTAGTTGAGTTGGGAATGATCCCTTTCAGCCTGGAACTCACCTTCACCCTTTTCTCCCCCTTATGTGTTAGAACCTCTCATACACAGTCCTTGACTCACTGCAGCAATCACACCCTTGCTACTGACAGAGTTATCTTACTTGCCTCTGTGTGACATCGTAGTCAAGGCATTACCTTACGACCCAATACTAGGAGTCCTACACCAAATGGTGAGAGGTCGAATTAGGACTTCTTACCGGGCAGATCCCCTTCGCATGTTGGCAGGTCTAGCACCATCAACAATAGCATAAACAATATCAATGGTTGAGAGCTAAATTGCCTACATGGCATCAAGCTTTAAGAAAGAAAAATACAAGCTAAGCTAAAGTTGCTGACAAAAAAAGACAGAGTATAAGAAAGGAAAAGAGGCTCTTGCTGAAGGGTCACTAACACAAGGGCATTAGATAAATCTGACTATTCCATATTGCTCAACACACCTGAACCAAATATGGAGGATGATTAGTTTCGAACCCCAGAAGAAAATCCTCCAGCGAGAGGCCTTGGCAAAAAAAAGAGAATCAAGAAATTTACTAGTTCAGTAATTCTAGGGATTGCATTCATACATAGGAGTGGGTTAGGAGGTTTTCATCTTTAGCTAGAAATTAAATCTTAATGCTATAGAAGGTGAGAATTTCAGGGTAGGTAAAGATGATAAATTTAGGTGAGGATTTCAGGGTAAGTAAAGATGATAAATTTATTTGTCTTTACATATGACAAATATGGAAATATGGACTCCATTATCCTTTGTGAAAATTTGAAAATAGACCATTGTCACAACCCATTTGTCGAGAAATCTACAACTTCATCTAAAATCCTTTCCAATGAAAAAATCCTAACCCAGTAATAACATCTTCGCTCTTGAAAGCCTAGAAAGTCTCATCAATTTATAGAAGCCCTGGAAAAGGTTAGTGCAGAACCTATCTTAGTTAGAGATGGCATTACCTTCAGCTAGAGGGGCCTTATCTTTTGTAAGACCCATGGTGGATATTGATTAAGATAAAACACTTTAGCCGCCATTAGTTCGGAATAATGGTTAATCTTGTTATGTAAATTGTTGACAAATTAGTCAATAGATTCTGTGTTCTCTGTGCAAAATTAGGGAAAAAAATGATTAGGGTGTTGAGTTCTCAAAATTAGCTTTTAGAGGATTGGTAGTGTCAGTAGATTTGTTTCAGAGTTGATTGATAATCATATTAGTAATAATTTTACTATATAACAATGTAGTTAATTCTTTAATTCAATATGATATTTATAGCAAGTTTGAGCTCACTAAAAGTGAATGTGTTTTATTTGTTAATTATTTTTTTATGTCTTTTTCTTCATAATTATGTTGGCTTATTAGCTGGCCCAAAGAAGCCATTTCATATCCTATAAGTGGTACCACATCACATAACTTTGTTTTGGGTTAAATTTTTATTGTTGGAATTTCACCAAAGTTAATCATGTTGAATTCTAACCACATGCCCATTCCTTACTTTGATGGGAACGATTACAATTATTAGTGCATTAAGATGCTAACCTTTTTTATTTGAAAATACTTGTGTGAGATTGTTGAATCAGGTTATGAGGATCTAGGGTATTGGAATTCCCTTACAACAAAATAAAGAACAATGAGAAAGGAAGCAAGGAAGAACAATGCTCAAGCTTTGTTTCACATTCAGGTAGCTATTTATATGAGCTTATTTCCAAGGATATTAGGAGAAAAAACTGACAAAGATGCCTGCGAGACTCTACAAGAATCTTACCAAGGTAGTGATCAAGTTAAGGTGGTCAAGCTTCACATATTAAATCAAGAGTTCTAGAATTTTAAGATGCAAGAAGATGAAAGTGTTGGTGACTATTGTGTGAGAGGAAAAGATGTGGTCAGTAAAATGGCTACACTTCAAGAAAATGTAAGTAATGAAGTTTTAATCAAAAAGGTATGGAGATATTTAACACATAGATGGATATATGTTTCCATAATAATGGAACAAATTAAGGGTTTGAGAAAAATACAGTTTGATCAATTGGTTGGATCCTTGATGTCTCATGAAGAAAGATTGAAGGAGACTTTTGAAGGCGTACAGAAAGTGTTTTCCTATAAATTAAAAACTACAAAGAATGAAGATACAAGTATCAATAGTTGCAAAAGCAATCAAGGTGAAGGTAAGTGGCAAAGCCAGAATTCTTCAAGAGGTAGAGGAAGAAGTGGCTCAAGAGGAAGAGGTAGCAGTAGATTTGATAATAGAAATGTTCAATGTTACTATTGTAATAGGTATGGCCACTTTGAAAGAGAATGTAGATTGAAACAAGGTAAAAATTCTAACTATGCTTAAAAAATTGGTGATTATCCTCGAGATAAGTTATTTTTATCTTATGCCAAAGATGAAAATACTAGTAAAGATGTTTGGTACCTAGATTATGGATGCTCTAACCATATGACAGGGAATGAGAAGTTGCTTTTAGCAAAGGATGGAAGTTTCAAATCCAAGATCTAGCTTGGTGATGATAAAGCATTGGAGGTTCTGCCAAAGGAGCTACGGGGGTAAAAAAAAAGATAGTATAAAGAGTATTCATGAAATTTATTATACTCCATAATTGAAGCATAATTTGTTGAGTGTTGGGTAGCTATGTGAAAAAAACTATAAAGTACTATTTTAAAATAAGATATGTACTATATATGATAAGAATAAGGGAAATAGTGTGATCATTGGTATGCCTATGACAAGAAATAGGATGTTTCCCTTGAGGTTTGATGAACATAACAATAATCTTGCAAATATGGCTTATGAGGATTCAAGTTGGTTATGACATCTTAGGTATGGACATTTAAATTTTCACAGTTTCAATTTTCTAACCTCACATGCATTAGTTTTTGGTTTTCCCAAGGTAGAGGATCATAAGGAGGTTTTTGAAGGATGTGCTAAAGGAAAGCATGCAAGGGAAAGGTTTACAAAGGGCACCGCATGGAGGGCTCATCACCCAATTCAACTTGTTCGTTCAGACATATGTGGTCCTATGGAGACTAAAAGTTTGGGTAAGTCATCATATTTCATCACCTTTATTGATGATCAGTCATGAAATTGTTGAGTATATTTTTTGAAGGCCAAAAGTGAAGCCCTCGATACATTCAAGAAGTTCAAAGCCCTTGTATAAAATGAGAGAGGGTGCAAGATAAAATGTTTGTTGATTGATCGGGGAAGAAAATTCTCCTCGAAATATTTCTAGAGTTATTGTGATATGAATGGCATCAGGAGGCAGCATACTACAACATACACATCCCAATAGAATGGCATAGCTGAAAGGAAGAATCCTACTGTGGTTGAAATGGCAAGATTCATTTTACAAACTAAGGAATTTGGCAATTCTTATTGGGGAGATGTAGTTTCTACAATAGTGTACATGCTCAATTGTAGCCCCACCAGTGCACTCAAAAAAATACACCTTATGAAGCTTGGTATGGAAAAGGCCCTAATGTTAATCATTTCAAAGTCTTTGGTTGTTTGGATTATGTGCATGTACCTGATTAGAAAAGAAAAATGTTAGATGCAAAAAGCTAGATAAAAATGGCCATGTTGAGAAGACAAAATCTATTTTGAATGATGATATAATTGTTGATATGGATCATGAGTAGCCAACTAATGTTTATGTAACTAGTGGGTTAACTCCACCAAGTAACCCTTCATCAATTTCTCCAAAATCAAGTTCAATTCCAACTTCTTCTCCAAGTTCTACAAGGAAGGTAAGAAGATTGAGAAAAAATTATCAGAGTGCAAATAAGACACATGGAGAAAGCCCAATATGTGAGATAGTCAATTTCCCTTTATTAGCCAAGGCTGATTTTCAACCATCATGTTTTGAAGATGCATGTACTAATGAGGTTTGGATGCAAGACATTAAAGGAGAGATCGATTCCATCTAAAGCAATGATACTTGGAAGTTGACAAAGCTTCCACATGACAAGAAAAAATGTTGGCACCAAATGGGTCTATAAGACTAATTTTAACACTAATGGGAGCATTGAAAGACACAAAGAAAGATTAGTTGCTAAAGAATTGACATAGAAGTATGGAATTGATTATGAAGAGATATTTGCACGAATAGGAAGACATGAGACCATTAGAATGTTGATTTCGTTAGCAGCTCAGAAAGAGTGGATCATACATCATATCGACATGAAAAGTGCCTTCTTGAATGGGTACTTAGAAGAGGAAGCATATGTGGAGCCGCCACAAGGGTTTGAAGTGGAAGGAAAGGAGAATAATGTCTACAAGTTGAAGAAGGCTTTATATGATCTCAAACGGGCACCAAGAGGGTGGTACGCTAGGATCAATGGATACTTTCAAGAAAATGGCTTTGAGAGACGTAAGATTGATCCTACCGTTTACTACAAAAAAGAAGGTATTGATATTCCAATCTTAAGTTTGTATGTTGATGATCTATTGTACATGGGTAGTAGTTCTAAGATGAATGATAAATTCAAAGTTGCTATGATGAATCAATTTGAGATGAAATATGTAGGCATCATGAAATAGTTTCTACGAATGGAGGTTTATCAAAGTAAGGATGAGATTTTCATTTGTAAGACAAAGTATGCACACAATATGCTAAATATATTTGATATGATTGATTGTAATCCATCCCCTACTCCAAGTTCTCATGGAGATGTGTTATGTAGAGACGATGGTGCTGATTTAGTTTATGAGAAGACTTACAGAAGTATTATGGGGAGCTTGATATTTCTAACCAACACAAGGCATGATATTACATATTAAGTTTCACTTGTTTCAAGGTATATGAAGAATCCACCTCAAATATAGATGAAGGAAACCAAGAGGATTTTAAGGTATGTGAAAGGAACTCTAAATTTTGGTATTCATTACTACTCTTCTAAAATGTTCAATCTTGTTGGATTTAGTGATTTAGATTAGAGAGGTAGTATTGATGATGGTAAGTCCACATCTGGAAATTATTTCTCTTTTTGTTCTTGTTTGATTACATGGAGCTCAAAAAAATTAAGAATTGTTTCCCTCTAATCCATAAAAGTGGAGTATGCTGCAGTTACCTTAGCAAGTAGGTATAGAAGCTCTTTGGCTCAGAAAAATTTGGAAGAAATCGGGGAAAAAAAAATTCAGGCTACAATGATTTATTATGATAATGTATGTGCCATCAAGTTACCACCACAAAGCATTTTGACATGAAATATTACTTCATTTGAGACTTGATGAAGATGAAGTATATTGAATTGAAGCATATAAATACTCGGGATCAGCTAGTAGATATCTTCATCAAAGTAGTTGCAAAAGTTCAGTTTTTGGCACTATGAGATAACATAGTAAATCCTCATCAATCATTAAGGGAGAGTGTTTGGAATAATGCTAATCATTATCGGGGAGTGTTGGGAATAATGCTTAATCTTGTTATGTAAATTGCTCACAAATTAGTCAACATATTTCGTGCTATCTCTTCAAAATTAGGGCAACAAATTATTAGGGTGGTAAGTGCTCAAAATTAGCTTTGAGAAGATTGGTAGTGTGAGTAGATTTGTTTTAGAGTTGATTGATAATCATATTAGTAATAATTTTACTATATAACAATGTAGTTAATGGCTTAATTAAATATGAGATTTACAACAAATTTGAGCTCACACAGTCATTGTGTTTCATTTGTTAATTGTTTTTTAATGTGTTTTTTTCATAATTATGTTGGCTTATCAACTAGCCCAAAAAAACCATTTCATATTCTACAAAATACTTGTTGGTTGTGGATTTTTCTGAGCAGTAAGAACTTTTCGATAGAAAAAAATGTTTAGAAAACCATTACAACCCATACCTTTACCCGAGAAGAAAACCATTGTTAATCTAGTCTTGTTATTAACTTAGTACTATAAAAGATTAAGCATTTCCATCCTAGTTTTACCAATTTTATTTTATAAAATATATAAAGAGAGCTAGAACATGGCAATCCATGTAGATTGCCAGTTGTTGTACAATGTAAAACTATTCCAGACTTTGTGACAATTTTCTACATGTTAGATAACATGTTGTACCACTGAGGATTGAACCATGCTGTAGTTTATTTTTTGTTTTTATAGAAACATTAAATTGCTTAATAAGAAAGTAAGAAATTAATAAATAATATTATTTTCAACATGTAGAGAACATTTCTATCTAGGCGGATATGTGGAATGTGGAGGAATCCTAAAATATAACATGATGAATTTATGATGGACCTCAAATAGATCCATCTCGACATTTTAACCTTTATTCAATGCCTATAACTGCTATAATTAATGGAGAAAGATATAGCTAGTTGTTTAAGGATAAGATTGAGAATCTAAGATTAGGTCTCAGATCCTACTATCTAGGGAGTGGTTGAAACCACACTGATTGTGTGAAAGCCTATATGTACTAGGTTGTTCTCCTTATTGAGATGTAATAGACTGTGCATGTATGAGTGTTTCTACACTCTCCAGGTATCTCACCTGGAGAGCCACTTAGTTAATCTATTTATCTTTTGTCATGGTATCAGAGCATTGATCGTATATGATGGGTGATGGCGTGAATGCAACAGAGTCATCGCGATATTTGGGTGGAAAGGTGTGATGAGTGCAATGTAACATTTCTCATGCTTGTTATTTTGGAAACTCGACGCGAGCTTTGGGTGGAGCGTTGTGACTCCGACGTGTGAAGTTGCGAAGACCTTCATGACTTCCCCATGGATAAACATGTCAGTTTTTCTACGTGGAAAGACTCCGTTGCGGTGAACAAAACTGTTTATTCTGCTCTTCTGTCTGAGAAGAAGAGGCATTGTCGAGATTACTCGAGAGCACACTGTGGAGCCCTAAATTGCGCAGAGGTGAGGGAGATCGTGAAAATTGACCTGTCTTGTGCTGGTGTGTGAGTATCACCAGATCTAGGTGCAAAGGTTGCAGCATTACTATGGTTCCTCGGGGCCGACGTGTGTGTCATCGTCAAAATCGTGGAGGGAACCACTGATTGGACTAGAGTGCTTTTAATCAGAGGGGTCGATAGAGTCAAATTCCTTGCTGGAGCTATACAAGAGATCCATGCATATGCTTTGATAGAGTTGCAAACTCTTCATTATTTGACAGCTCCATCAGTGGGATATCCAATTCCATCGTGTTTTGAAGGAAACTTAATAAAGACCATACTGCAAATAGTCCCAACTACGATCAGAAGGCTTATGACCAACTGTTGGTGGTCCTCTCTGGCATCTGCGTAGTAACAACACACAATGCTGGGATCCATGAGGGTGAACAATACAAACACCAGAATTGGTAACACCATATGCATGAAATCAAGAAACATGAGCTTGTAAGAAGATAGATCTATCTTCCTATTCCTTGTAACTTTTGGTGAACGAACGAAGGAAGCAAGAAATATCGCGGACACTCAATAGAAAGCCAGTCAAGTATTTGTTGAAGCTGTAACTATCAAGTGTGGAGAAGTTTGCTATGGTGAGTGTGGAGGTCATGATCTAACATGAGGGGGTGATCCACACACTACGCTAAAGGCTGTTGAAGCTAGTTTGCCTAGAGGCCACGGGAGGAAGCAGTTTTTGTTTTCTCTCCATCCCTAGTGGAGGATTGCGTTTAAAATCACACTGTTGTTTGATGTTGAATAATGGTGTTGTGGCTAGTGTGAGAGCTAGACAAGTAAAAATTGCCGTGTGGAACCAATGAAGCTGCCTAGATGCCATTAATGGTGCATTGTATTCATTAATAGTAGTTGTTGGGTTATTAAATCGTATTGAAATCTAATATTGTTTCTTTGCCACTGCATGTTTGGGAACTGTGAAGAGGAGAGTAGATCCTTATACCGTTCTCTCTAGAGAGAAGATCATCTGCGAGTTCTGCCGACATCTTGGTCATAAGAGGTCTTGATTTTTGATATTTCCCTTTCCAATAAAGCCAAATAAATTGAAGGATTGAATCTAGTTTTTAAAAAAAAGGGGTGGTTCTTGATGCAATTTGGAAAGAGATATAATGAGATCTATGTGTGTGGTCAAGGAACCCGCACGAAGCAAGATCTGATGTGAAGCAAGATCTGCTGCAGCTTACTGCGTGGTCAATTGAGGAGCCTATGTGGTCAAGGAGCTTGTGTGTATAGTCAAGGAAATTTGAGTGCTTCTTAATTTGTGCATTACGTGGAGAAGCAACATGCATTGTGTATCTTGGTTGCACAGATCTATGGAGATTTGAGTGCTTGGTGGAGATCTCTGTAACCTAGTGATCGAGCTACGTGCTTGTTGGATTGCTCTAAAGTAGCTATGGATGTTGCTAAGGAACTTCGTATCAAGTGATCTGCGTGGCACTAGTGAGAGTTGTGGGATGATGTGAGCAGTGTGAGGAAATATTTCATTGTGTGTGTATTTTCCTTGAGTCATAGTGCCAGTGGAGATATCCGAGTGCTGGTGGAGGGTTTGAATGTGGTAGATCGACTTCGAGATCCAAAATTGATAGGGGAGAAAATGGGTCTTCAAAGTAAACTGAGAGAGTCTTGTAGAAAACTAAGGAGAAAGCATGAACGGAGAATTGCAAAAGGTTTTTTTTGCTGAATTTAGTGATGTGTTTCAGGTTGACATTGATGGACCAGTAAGTGATCAAGATGAAGATTTGGAATTTGGTGAGATTATTAAATGGTTAATGCGAGATTTACCATCTTCTTCATGTATGAATCATGAAATATGGGAAAATGAAATTAAAATAGTACTATCGAAGGTAAATTTACTGGATTATGTTGAAGATGTTACTAATGATAGTGCACATGTATAAACTTTAAGTCTTATAACATCTGCAGTAGATCACAACATCATACTCACTATAATATATGAATATGGAGAGATTCTTAGTACAAAATTCTTATGAGATGTTTTAGAAATGAAATAGTGTTTGAATGACGTGAATCATGATGAATATATTTCTCTTGAAAATGATCCCATATTTGATTATGGAACTGAAGATGCAATGATGGGTGATGAATCTGTGTTTGTAACTGAAATTTCTGATGATGAAAACAATCCTTTATTGTAGAACCTGAAAGTTTTCCCAATGTAGAAATAAAGTTTGATGAGACTTATATACCTCATGATGAGTGGATCAATTTGATCATTGAAAAACATCTTATTGATGAATTACTGTTTGGTGGGAATGAAGGCCTATCCTCACATATAGATCAAATGCAGAGCATGCCTCGAGCAACATAACTGAGGCTGAAGGCATAACTGAGACACCAAAAAGGGATGAAGTAGGGAGAGATGGAGAAATGAAAGCTCTCTTGAAGGAGTAGGAAGACAAAAGCAAATGTGGTCCTCTTTATAAATCTAACATTGTTTTCTTGTGCAGATATTGGGAGGCAAGAAAAAACAACTAAGTTTGAAGAAGAATTGAAGTTTCTTGAAGCATGGGTTGAAACACAATGTCATTATGAAGTCAACACAAAAGTTGCATTAATGATTGGTGAAGACATCATCGCTCGCATTAAGATGGTTGGCACAAGAAATAGTGAGAAGGAATCTTGCCATAATTCTGAGAAGGGGAAGAATAAGAATTCAAGCTTTCCTAAGAAATGTGGTGAAGATAATGCACTACCTCATGGCAAAGAAAGTGAAGATGAAGTCTCATCCACAAATGAACAAGTATGACATATGCTTTAAGAAGACAAAAATGAAAGCTCTGTCTTTTACTATTGTAACGCTAGCTAAACAACAGGCATATGTTATTGTTCAGTACCCTTTTTCCATTAAGGGGGAGTGTTAGAATTAATGTAGAAAGATATAATTTGTTGTTTAAGGATATGATTGAGACTCTAAGATTAAGTCTCAGATCCTACTATTTAGGGAGTGGTTGAAACCACCCTAATTGTGTAAAACACTATATGTACTAAGTTGTTCTCTCATTGAAATGTAATACATTGTGGATGTATGAGTGTTTCTACCTAATTAATATATTCAATTTTTTATAATAACAATAGTAGATTGATTGACATGAGAATAATCATCCCATCATTTAATACATTATAGATTGATTGACATGAGAATCAGCCCATTATTTCATACATTATAGGCAACATGGGTATGAATTATCCATACCAAGACAAAAGAAAAAAGCTAGATTCTACTTGGAAGACACACGTGGGTTTTACCCAAAGTTTTTTATTAAATTTGATGACCGCTCGTTACATCAAAAGCATAGTGAGATACGGATACTATTCTGCCATTTGGTGGAATCATCACATGGACTTCGTAGGCGCTTCGTGTACATCTATCTCATGATACGACGAAAACTGAAAACAGACAGATAAATTGCGGCTCCTACAGCTAAAGGAATCTTCAACATTTTGTCTATCGGATTTCTTAGTTCGAATGACCGAAACTATAACTACTGTTCTAAAAACTGTTTGGCGGCGATTCTTAGTGGTTTGGATTGCTATTTTCAGTAACAGAAATGGCTGTATCTTCAGCATGGGACTGATGAGAGTGAAGTCCCGTAGTCATTGGCTGGTTAGAGCCAGCTTCTATGTCATCCACTTTATTTTGACTTTTAGGGAGCATTACCAGAGAATTGGAAAGCGCTCGGCGGCAATTTTTATGCTCCGAGTTCTTGGTATCATTCAGTTTCCCCCACAGAACACAGTATAGCCCTGTTGTGATCATAACGGCTCCCAATATACTGTATTCAGTTAATAAGTATAGTTAGTGCCTTTGCCCTTCCTATACGGACATTATTGCCCAAATTTGAGGAGTTCAAAAACGATTCAAAAACGAACCTGCCCAAATAGATGCTTTCAGAGAGAAGGATAGAGCCCATAACTGCCGCGATTATCATCATCAACGGACTGAATGCTGTCGCAAATACAGGTCCTTTTAAGCGCATGCACAGACCTTGTAGGTAGTATGCAATTGCTGACGTCACCACTCCCTGCGACCACCAATATAGTTGTTGTACCATATAGCATAACTTCGCATCCCAAACATCCAGTTTTTCAATTCAAACCGAAGAAAAACTTTTGACCTGTTTCCCTCGACGAAAAAAAAAATGCAAACTTACAGCGTAGACTGCAGCGAGAAGGTTGATATCCCATCGCAACGCCCATTCAGAAGGATTACGAACGACAACTAAGCCGAGTGCTGTTGCCTGTAACGTACCTAGAAAACATATTAAGGTGGCAAGGGATAGTTGAGCAGAATATTTCTTCAGTACTGCAGCCTGGACATTCAAAATATAGTGAATTAAAGTTGTAATTTCAAGATGATTGATCATGCATATATATTTATATATTTGGAGAAACAAACATGTAAAAGATAAAAGACTACCTGCAGGATGAACAAGCATGACCAAGCAAGAGTGGCTGCAATTATCAGAAGGGATCCTTTTATCCATTCTTTATTGTCAGAAGCTGGTGATGATCCACTTGAAGATGTGTCGGGGGATTGATGATGTGGAGACCAAAGCATGGGAACAGCAGGACCTTTGAACACCGCCATCAGCATTGCTCCCACGAAGCACACAATCGTTCCCACTATCTTTGCTTGACTGCGTATGTTTTTGATATTCACTTTTTCCATCCTACAGCAATAAAGATTTCCATCAAGACTATAAAATAAAGAAACTGATTGCAGCGAGTACCCTTGATTATGTGACATGAAGGGAACAATGTGTATTGTTTACCCAAATATAAGAGCTATAACGAAAGTCATAGCCGGAAGAACATTACTCAGCGCACAAGCATATGTTGGGGAGGTTAATTTCAAACCCAGATAGTAGAAATTCTGGTCGATTACAGGCCTGCAGACATGCATTCAGAATGTTACATATCTAAATTAAAATATTCGCCAACCTTTTTAAATTGACTGAATCGGAAATGGAGTGGTAGGGATGACACTGTAAAAAAAGCAAAGAGGATTGAAATCATGAACGGTACATACCCCAACAAACCCAATACAAAAATTTGCCAGAATATGGAAAACGTGAGTTTGGGTCGCACTTTCCTGCAATTAAATGTAAGTTGTTAACTCATGACCTGATAATCTAGCTAGGCGTTGAGTGCGGAGGTTGTTAAAGAGAAATTAGAAGGACATTCATGGAGACAATAGTTTTTACCTTTCAATGAAGAAAGCAAAAGGAGCGAGTACAACCGTAGCAACAGCGTGCCTGTACACTACAAGCACATAGTTATTCATCCCTTTGTCAAGAGCGAATTTAGAGATAATATTCATGCCAGCATATCCAAACTGCAAAGATATCATCGCCACATAAGGTTTCGATTTCTCAATTAGATTCATCATTGATAATCAAATAAAAGCCCTCCCAAAAGCCCAACTATTCCCTTCTCTATCGACAAATTGTCAATGGAGAGTGCGGACTGGAGCTTTTCCTCTCCAACACCTTTGCAATAACGTGCAGAGTGAGGAGTGGACCTTTTCCTCTCCAACACCTTTGCAATAACTTTGAGGACACCTGAGGTTTCACAATTCACACGCTCCTCACACATATTTATACAATCCACCGATCCAAGAAGTTGACCTAACTTAATCGGAATAGCAATATCTGCGGCTCAAAGCACCACCTGGAAATGTTCTCGGTTTTACATTCCAAGAACGAATCGCTTATGTCACGATCACCTATATCATATACGATATTTCTCGCTATTTTATTTTACTGATCTTTATGCATGGAACGGCAGATCTGTTTTAAATAATAATAAAGCAGTGGATGCTGAATGAGTTAAAGTAAATAGATGAACCATGCAAATCTTCGAGAAGATTGATGCATGAAATACGATCGAGGAGATGAAATACAATTTGTCGGGGAAGGAGCAAAGATTCATGCCACGTCCCGCTAAACATAGTTGTTGTGATGGCTGGTTTTCTTTCTGTATTCGACAAGAAAACTAGATTTACGGAGGTGGCACAGTTAATGTTTTAACCGCGGAACAAGAATTCAATATCGAGGATTACGTTTAATAAATAATTTGACGAAACGCCGTGCTTTTTGGGTAAGTTTTGTGAATTTAATTTTAGGTTTGATCGGTGGTTTGAGAAGTATCGATCTAAAGGTATTTACACTATTAGAATTATTAGGGGATGGGTCCTAGCTACACAACTCTTTAGCATACGCATTCTCTTTAGCATAAGCATTGATCGATGAGGAAAGAAAGTATTATGTAAGATAATCTATTTAACTATCAATGGTGAGTTGTAAACTTCCTGGTTCTTTTTCGTGGAAAAAAGTCATAATGGAGACTTCTCTCCTCATTTAATAGTATTATCAAAGAGATTTAAGGTGGGGTTTGTGTATCTTTTATATTAGTTCAGTATTATCAGAGAGATTGAGATTTAAGGTGGGGCTTGTGTATTTCTTATATTAGTGAGAACTTTTAATTTCAATCAGTATGAAACTCCTTCATTTTGAAAAATTTTAAAATTTCAAAGAAAGTAATTCCAATTATGTTACTACTATAATTATATCTTTTAATATTTTGAATGAGTGGAGTTAGAGCCTCTAAAGTTGCTTAAAATATATTCATATATTATTAATAGCTATAATATTTTCCTTGAAGTGAGACTCCACTCACTCTAATTTCATAAAAAATTATTAATACATGTGTGTGACTTGCAACTCTATATGTTTAGGTAGCATCATGCAGGTTTTTGGAGTAAGCATAAATGTTGGTGGAAGTGGAAGGAAAATATTATGGTGCAAGCAAAAATGTTGATGAATAAGGAAAGAAAGTACCATGCAACACAAGCTATTTTATCATCAGTAGTGTTGGTGGATGAGGAACATAATTACCATTTAATACAAGCTATTATTATTAATGGTGGGGGTTGTCTACCTCTCCTCCGTGCTCACAATCCCTAGGAAATAGTCATAATGGCGACACTTCCCCTCACTCAATGGAATTATCAAAAAAATCTCAAGTGGGACTTGTATATCTCTTATATTGTGACACCCTCCTAATTTCTATTAATATGAATTTCCCCAAATTTGAAAATTTTGAGCATTCCAAAGCGAGCAGTTCCTATTATGTTGCAATTTAGATTATGTCAATTAATCTTTTCAATGAGTGAATTTATATGTACTTAACAAATACAGATTAGTGGAAGACATAATTCAAAAGGTATTTTCTAGTTTAAACATGTGAATAAGTATGTTCACTTATTAGAAAAGTATGAAATCCATTTTTGGCCATTAGTTACCTAATGTCATCAAAATAGACAACACATTTATCTAGGTGATATATATATAAATTTACATATACTTATAATATATCTTATATCCGTTATAATATAAGACATCACATATGACAATATAAGACATATAACATATTTATAATGAGAATTGTCTATATATTCTATCTAAAAAGAAAATATTATATATATTTAAAATATACCTTTCTTATTTAATATTTTTTTTTAAATAAAATGGGCTGATTATTCAAATATAAATTAACAATTTCTCAAAAAGTATTATTATTTTTTGTTTCATTTATTTTATAAATAAATAAATATTCTCCCTTCCTAATGAATGATAAGCTATTTCAGATTGTATATGTATTTTTCCGTATGACCACATTTTTAACTTTTATTTTTGAGTTGCATCTATCATATAGCTATGAGTTATCTTTACCTAGCTTCTCTCCCCTTCCATATTTGATGCAACTTCTTGAATTAAATCTTTTGTCGTATTATTCAAGGAGGTTCTACAGTTTTGCTCGATAGTGAGTATTGTGAATTTAAAATAACTTTGTATAATTCTCCATTTCAATAATGGCACTAGTAGCCTTCAATAATGGATAGTTATGCTTTCGGGCTTTGTGTTTTGGAAGCCTTATATTTTATGGAGTTGCACCCTTATGTTTTTATTTTTTTTTATTGGCTTATGCCCTTCTGGTTTTAATATCTATTTGAACTCACTTCATTATTTTAATAGGTTTAGCTTCAGCTTTCTCCCTAAGTGTCACACCCCTACATTGGCGGTAGCCTTTCAACCGCTCTATACCGAGGTGCGACACCACCAACTAGTTTCTTTTCACCAATACTTATGACCGTGAACTACACCCAACATTCGTACTTAGTTTTTTTTTTGTTACCAAGTATTATCTTTATCCTTTGTACAGATAAAAACCCATACACTTTCATCATAAACAACAATAACATAGACAACCACACAACAGTATAAAGGGAGGGTTAGCTTCCTGCAATATAAGTATGCCTAACTCAATATATATAATCTTTCACTTTTACAAAGTACAAGATAATTCTTGGGAAACCTCAAATTTACACTTAGCCAAATTTCCAACTCCTCAGCAAACTCAATTTCCCAGCTCGTCGGCGCCTCCGAATGGTCACCGCATGACACACCCAACTCTTCATTCACCTCGTCACATGATCGTGTCATTTTCCCAACTCGTGCACGCTCATCGTTTCCGTGTCACCTCACCCAGATTCCCTCCACACGAGTCACACCTCCATTCACCAAACCGGCACTTCACACTTTGTTTCACCGTGCCCGGCGCACCCAACCGCGAGTCACCCGTCCACCCGGTTCACCTTCGTTTCGCCTTGCCCGGCGCACCCAACCACAGGTTTCCTGTCCAACCGGCTCACCACTTTACCACCATTCCACCATTTCTCCGTGCACAGCACGCCCTACCTGGGTCACTCGTTTCGCACGTTCACCCGACGCTACATGACCATTTACCCGACGCCCTTTGTGGGTCGCCCAACTTGCCTTGGTGCACGTTCACCCAGTGCTGCACGCTCCATTCAGTGGACGCCCTACACGCATCACCCAGCCTGAGTTCATGCACACTCACCCAGCTTGACCTGCCAACCAACTGCGCTGCTTGCCCGTTCAGCCTGGGCTTATACGCCTGACCTGCGTCCAACTACAGCTCTATGCCTTAGCTCGCACTTCCTCTTGGTTGATCCAATGTGTTGATCGAATTGATGCCTTTAACTCTCCACCTTCACCTTCTATTTATACGCCCAAACACTTCATGTTTAAATGCCCAGCCGACCTGCCATTCTCCTCACAACCGTCGGCCTGTTCACCATCTACACCGTCAGCCCGTCTATTCCACTGTTCAACTTCCCCTTCGTGTCATCGTTCCTCTGTCAGCTTGCCCATCATTCGGGGTAGCTCGGGATCATCCACAAGATATATATAAACCTTCATAAAAGTCCATTGCATATTTCCCCAAATGCTTCGCACGACCTGTAACTTGCCTCATGCACCCATGCACTTGCCATCCACAGCTCGTCACTCATCCGGTGAGGCACCCATCTGTCACACGGGCCTCAGGGTGTTACATCCAGCCCCACCTAAAATCATTGTCATCCTCGACAATATCGCATCCTAGTAACCACCCATTACCAAGACAACAACTATATCCTCGATCCATGATATCAACCAGTCCATACATCACAAACATCCCTACAACATATGAAAAACAACTGTCTCCACCATGTGTTATCCCATCATGAACTATTGTCATGATACTCTAACATAATGCTGACACATCTCTGCACATTGTCGACACCCATGACTCGAACTAGTTAGGTGTTCAATCCAACTGTCATGCTCAAATCATAAGAATGCACATCCTTATGCCTTCACTAGTCTTTTCTCAGACTCTGCCACATCTTAGACTCATAAAGAATCTGCTCCATCCCCATGCTCAAGTCCATGGAAACTCCATCCCATCTACAACATGTCATGATTCCTGTGCCATCTATCTGTCATACCTGCTCAACCTGTTTAAAGGACTCACTTCCATGAGCAGCTAACAATGAGCCCCATCTTCTAAGTCATCTAAAATGACGTTGAGGGAGTAGAGCCTGAAGGCTCTCCCTCACTAATAAGCTCAATCCACCTGTCTCGATCTCCTATCTCCATCCTCTGTAGATACGCAACCCAATCCTCCCCCTGGACATTCGGCCTCACATAAACATCATTATCATCATGATCTGCAACTTCCTGTAGCCTCCTAAACAAATCCAAGATACTATCAGACAATGTTTTGATAACCTGTGATTTTTGTGCAAGCTTTGCCTCAGCAGTAGATAACTACTTACACATCTCATTCGGACGCTTCTCCTCCTCCATCTCCATCATTGCCAACTTACACTTGGGTTTTGTCACACCAATGGTTGGAACACCAATAGGTACATCTTCCCTTCCATCGTAAATGTACAACTTCTTCTAATATGGAACAATCATTGCATGATATTGTTTCAAAAACTCCATTCCTAACACACCTTCATAGTCATCAATCCACACTACAGTGAAGTCGACATTCTTAGTCCACTCACCTATTGTTGTGTCCAGCCTTTCAGCCACGCCAATCATGGAATCAAGAGGAGAATTCACTGTCCTCATATGTGCCTTCATCGGTACAAATTTCAGCCCAATCCTTCTCACAACATCTTCACTCATGAAGTTGTGAGTAGCCCCACTATCCACCATAGTGAGTACATCCACACACCCAACCTTCATCTAAACATACTCCAAGTTGTTCCTTTTTGAATCACTTCATGAGACCACTTCTACAGAAACTACAGCTCCAAGAATCTGCATCGCCCCCACAAAAGTTTCTTATTTCTTCATATTAGATTGTGCCACTGCAGTCACTTTCGGTTTTGAAGGACAATTCTTCACTGTATGTGGCTCCGCACATATCCAACACTTCAATGGTTTCTTCGTCTTCAACTTATCATTCGATTTCAAAGCATCATCTTTCTTCTCTTTTAGCTTATCAAACTTCTTCTTTTTCTCATAAAAATTTTCCTCATAATGCTCCACCAAACGATCCACAACAACAAAAGCTTCCCCAAGTGTCTTAATCTTCTACCTCTTCACTTCATTGCATGCCCAAGGTTTCAATCCAATAATAAACTTGAACACCTTGTCCCTTTCCGCCATGTCCACAAGTTCCAGAACTGCACTTGCAAACTCTCGCTGATATGTTTAAAGGCTTCCCATTTGCTTGATATACTTTCTCTTCATCCTTGCTTCCGATGTTTCATCACGAGGACTGAAGTGGGTCTGCAAAGCCTTCTTCATGTCATCCCATGAAGTTATGTCATCAGTACCATCATTGGTAATATAATCCATCTGTCTTCTCGACCACATCTTAGCTTCCTTTATAAGGAATTCAGTGGCCACTTTCACCTTAGTCTCCTCATCTGGTAAACCGAAGCATTCCAATTATTGCTTCATATCCCATAGAAAGTTACCAACATCTCTCACACTTTTTGTACCATCATAAGATTCTAGTTCCTTGACTTTCACATGGGACACTCCTCCACTTGAGTTATGTCTCACAACCTTCTTCAATATTGCGATCTCATCCTTTGCTTTGTCAAGAGTTTTCTGCAATTTCAAGGTTTCTGTCAAACCTTGGTCTCTTGCCTTTCCAATCCCCTTGGCTTCCTCTTCAAGTTGTGTATACTTCCATTCAGTATACTCATATGGATCTCAGAGTTCATCGAAGTCCTCTCTCACCTGCGCATTGCCTTCTTGATTTTTAGCAACCTCGGCCATTCTCGATGTCCAGTAAGACTCCAATTCTTCCATCCTTTCCAATATTCTGTTTATGAAAGCCTCAGTTGCATTGTGCTTAGATTCACCTGTCACAACATGATTTTCACCTGCCATCTCTGCCATCAACTTCCTTCCATGTGATCTAGTATAGACCATCCACCATCCACCAGGTTCCCTACAAACCAAATCAGCTCTTGATTAATGATTAGCTTCTTTCACCTGCACTTCCTGAATCAACTCTGAGACCACTTGTCACGCCGCTTCACTAGCAGTAGTTTTTCAACCACTCTATAGCGAGGTGTGGCAACACCCACCACTTTCTTTTCACCAATACTTATGACCGTGGACTATGCCTAACATTCGTACTTAGTTTATTTTTCGTTACCAAGTATTATCTTTATCCTTTATATAGATGGAAATCCATACACTTTCATCATAAACAACAATAACATAGACAATTGCACAACAGTATAAAGGGAGGGGCAAATCCCTGCAATATGAGTCTGCCTGAATCAATATATATAATCTTTCAATTTTAGATAGTACAAGTTAAATCTTTGTTGGGTTGTGTTATATTCTTTTCACGATGAACCTGCGTAGTGAACTGGGGGGTTAAAGGGGGGACAGAGCCCCCCTTTTGTTGCGCCAATTGCGCAGCGGGGGAGTCACAAGGGGGGCGGCAGCCCCCTTGTCCGGGGGGTTTGGGGAGGGCGAGTAGGCCCCCTCTACGGGGTTGAGGGCAGTGCCCCGGGAAAAAAAATTTTTTGGACCCTATATTAGGTTGGGCAAACCTACCTATGGTTTTTCTGTCCATGGTTTTGGACGCAATGGTTTTTAGTCCATGGTATTGGATGCTTCAGCATGTATAAATATGTATTGTAACATTGAAAGGAACATAATGAAAAATCAAGCTGGTAGTCCCGATTTTGGGATCCAGTGAGAAATCTCTGTGTATATGTGTTTTATGTGTTATGTTATCGCATTTTTATTTTTTTTCTGTGATTTAAAATTCATATGCAAATAGTTTCTGTACGGGGTTAAAACCTACATTTGGTATCAGAGTTGTTTTGGCTTCAAGGGGATGCCTTTGTTGCTGAGGGGTTTCACTCGGGCCTATGGTAGACCCTGTTCAGTGGGAGATCTGCGAGATCGATTCTGTGTGGTGAAAGAAGATGGCGAGCAATGGAAAGATAGAGATTGAGAAGTTCAATGGTCAGAGTTTTGAGTTGTGGAAACTCAAGATGGAGGATTTGTTGGTGGATAAAGATCAATGGATCGCGGTAGATCCGGGTACTAAACCAACGGGAGTGACCGATGAAGAATGGACGAAGTTGGATCAGAAGGCAAAGAGCACAAGATGATTTTGTGTCTCAGATTCAGTATTGTTGAATGTATCAGGGGAAGTTATGGCAAAGGCTCTGCGGGACAAGTTAGAGACTTTGTACCAATCTAAGTCTCTTCTGAATAAACTATTGTTGTGGAAAAAGCTATATAACATGAGGATGAAAGATGGAGACTCAGTGACAGAGCATTTGAATGCGTCTAATACTGTGGTAAGTCAGTTATCATCTGTTGATATTAAAATTTCAGATGAAGATAAGTGCATCAATTTGTTGTGTTCTCTACCACATTTGTGGGATAGTCTAGTCATTGCAATAGGTAGCAATGCAACTGCTTTGCCGTTTGATGAAATAGTCTCAGCCTTACTGACGGAGGAGATGAGACAGAAAAATATGGACAACCAGAATGGTGATGCCTTGTCTGTACGAGGATGGTCCCAGAACAGAAATAAAAATAATTCATCGAGTGGGAGATCTAAATCTATAGGGAGATCTAAATCTCCAAGAAAACCGATAAAGGTGGTGTGATGGAAATACGGAAAGGAAGGGCACTTCAGAAGGGAGTGTAAATCTAAAGTTCCTGATAAAGGAAAGGGATTTGATGATTCTCCTTCTGCAGAGGCGAAAACCACCTCAGATGAAGGTGGGGATGTGTACTTGTCTTCTTCAAGTATACATGTAGATCATGAGGCATGGTTGATTGGCTCAGGTGCATCCTTCCACTTCACTCCCCATAGAGAGTGGTTCTGTGAGTATGAGAAATACGATGGTGGTGGTGTCTTCTTAGGAGATGATAGGAAGGCTAGAATCATTGGTTGCGAAAAGGTAAAGTTGAAGTTGCAAGGTAGAAGGGTTAGAATCCTTCCAGGTGTTCTGCATATTCCTGCATTGGCCAAAAATCAGATTTCTGTAAGAAAGTTGGATGATGCAGGTGTAAAGATAGTGTTCGAGAAGGATACCTGCAAGATGGTTTGAGGAGCACATGTATTGATGCAGGGAGTTCGGATTGGAACTCTATATAAGCTACAAGGTAGCACTGTTGTTGATGGGAGCAATAGTTCTATGGTTCCTGAAAATGGAGCAGAAAATCTAGTGGTCTCTGGAGAGAAGGCCATGCTGTGGCATCAAAGGCTTGGACATATTGGAGAGAAATGCCTTCGAATACTTCAGGGTAAAGGTATGGTAGAAGGTATGAGTAATAGTTCTCTGGATTTTGATTTCTGTGAAAATTGTGTATATGGAAAGCATAATTGGGCGAGTTTCCGCTCTGGTGGTAAGAGGATGAAACAGATATTAGAGCTTGTGCACAGTGATGTGTTTGGACCTATGAAAGTTCCATCACTGGGTAAGTCTGTGTACTATGTATCATTTATAGATGATTCTCAAGGAAACATGGATAATTTCCTTAAGAAGAAATCTGAAGTCTTTGACAGGTTTAAAGAATTTAAGGCTCTGGTGGAAAATCAGACAGAGAAGAAGAAAAAGGTGTTGAGAACAGATAATCGTGGAGAATTCTACAACAAGGAATTTGAAGAATTCTGTAGGAAGTGTGGTATAGCACGGCATAAGACTACTCCATATACACCTCAACAGAATGGAGTTGCAGAAAGAATGAACAAGACGTTGATGGAAAGGGCAAGAAGCATGCTTAGTGGTGCTGGGTTAGGCCAAGAATTCTTGGCAGAGGCGGTGGATACTGTATGTTACCTGGTCAATAGGTCACCGTCATCAGCGTTGGATGATAAGAGTCCACAAGAACTATGGGTTGGTAAGAAACCCTCTCTTTCACATCTGAGTAGATTTGGATGTGATTCATATGTACATGTTCCAAAGGAGAAATGAACCAAGTTGGATAGTAAATCTGAAAAGTGCATCTTTATTGGGTATAAGGATGGTTTAAAGGGTTATAAGCTTTGGAACCTAGTCACACGGAATGTTGTGTACAGTCGAGATGTGGTGTTCAGAGAGGTGAAACATGTTATTAAACGTGAATTCCAACCAAAGGAACCTATGAAGATAGAGTTTGAACTAAAGGAGAAAGAATCAGACTCTGTAGCAGAGGAGGAATCAGAAGATGAAGAGCCAAAAACTCCGACTGTGAGAAGATCAGCTCGAGAAAGAAGGTAGCAAGAAAGGTATAGTCCATATGCTTTCTGTTCAAACTTTGCTTTGTCTGTTACTGATGATGATCCGAGAAATATGAAGGAAGCAGTGGATTCAGAAGATGGAAAACTTTGGAAAGAGGCCATGGTTGATGAAATGTCATATTTTCACAAAAATGAGGCTTGGGATCTGGTGGAGTTTCCAGCTGGAAGGAAACCCATTGGCAGCAAATGGGTGTTCAAGAAGAAGACAAATGCAGAAGGGAAGGTGGAGAAATACAAAGCTCGGGTGGTAGCAAAAGGTTATTCCCAGGTGCCGGGAATTGATTTTGGTGATATTTTTTCTCCTGTTGCCAAGGGAACTTCTATTAGATTACTTTT